>OY787674.1:32097317-32123317 GCA_963678985.1 Spisula subtruncata | reverse complement strand
ACAAACTCTTAATTGCATTATGAAATGTTTTTATTTTATTACGAAATATGGACGAATATACATATTTACTTGTACTAGTATATAAATTCACCGGTTAAATACTGTCGAACTTTAGTTAGAGATCAGATTAGGTAACGTTATACATCAGTCACCTCCTTTAAGCAGCCATTTTGAAATTTATGCACTGACCGACTTTGAAGGCTGGTACCTATACTACACTGACATGTCATTGCATCGAACTATCTTATTAAGAAATGCGTGCATAAGAAGTATAATATAATAATATTATGTACTATGTTGATGTATGTTAGTATAGTTTTATGGAGTGTTCATCTAAGAACTTGATAAAGACATTTAGTGTATGTATAAAGTTGTTTTGTTTATTAACAAAGAATAGGAACATGAATAACAGTTCATGAAACACGCATGTACAAGGATTGTATGTAGCCTATTTAATGATAGAGTTTTTAAAGATTTATAGGTTTTAAGATGAAAATAAAGAACTATTCCTATAGTGGTAAAGTACAAGCTGCATATGAAAGTGGTTTTGTTCTAGCTACTAGAGAACTAAAGAAGTCATTGGCGAGCTAATCACATCACACGTTCTGAACCTGGAGGTGGTCGGGTCATTGTTCGTAAGTTGTCCGTAATTGGCGCTTCCCGGGCGGGGGTATGTGCTCGATACCCGGCCACATCGAACTGTCTTTCGATTGGAATTCTATTCTGATGCGGAACATGTTCTACTATGACTGGCTCCTGTGGAAGTTGGTATTGAACTGGGTATTGAACTGGTGGACCGCTAGGGGGCATGATATCTCGGTATATAGGTCCTCCTTGGGGCGGAGCGTACATCGAAGCTGTTTGAGGATATGTTGGATAGTGGTGGTAGGAATAAGCAGGTACTCCGTATGAATGTCGACGAAAGTATGGAATGGATCTTGGTTGGTATGGCACTCTGTACATAGGTGGGAACGGCGTAGATCTACCCTGTGAAACGTATAAATATTGACTGTGCAAGTATAGATATTACATGCCATAAATAGTAAGTACATTTAAATTGTACATTGTTTTGTCAGAATATTCACAATCTAAATCTGTAAACATACTAACAATGAAAACATTACCCATTATTATATACATTGTGCATACAACTGCTGACATGTACTATTTTGAACAAGAACTACACAATACAAGTAACTTACCCCATAAAGAGCGGGTCTGTTAATTGGTCTAATGGTTTGAAAATCGGCTCCAAATTCATTACTCATTGGAATATCCTCGTCATTGCCTTCGTTCATATTGGCTCTCGGTCTAGGAAAAACTCTGTACGGATTCTGGTGAATAACATTATATAATATATATACATATTGACAATGAAAATTAAGCTTTTGTATGTTGCCACTTGGATTGGCGATGGTATTAGAG
The DNA here is from genome assembly GCA_963678985.1 of Spisula subtruncata. Lineage (NCBI taxonomy): Eukaryota > Metazoa > Mollusca > Bivalvia > Venerida > Mactridae > Spisula > Spisula subtruncata. The sequence continues at coordinate 32,121,892 of OY787674.1, read as the reverse complement.
CGACAGTTGGTAAGTCGGCAGATCAGGTTCGATCTCAGGTTCGATCTCCATTTCGGACATGCGTGTTAATCTGAAGCTACCTAGGTCCATGTCTTCCGCGTATCAAGATGGATGGTTAGTACTAAGTATCTTACGATCAGGATGTCAGGAAGTCCGCGCTGTTCCAGCTAAATTGAACCAGTAACGTTACTAGTAACTTAGTAAGATGTTGCTACTAGTATTAGAATCGATATGTATAATCGAGAAGTAGTCAGAGTAACAGACAAACTACAGACATAATAAAAATAGTTATAAACTTCAGTTTTATTACACGTATACTCCCTATGGAGTGATTATTGGACATAATATGTTTCAAAAACGCGGACCAACAATGGCACAGAAACAGAAAAAAACGCAGAGGGGGGGGGGGTATACTAGAATGTTTGAAAAATCGAAGGGTTTACCTGTGGGAATGTTTGCGGCATGAGTGCAGTTCTGGGCGGAATTTGATTCATGGCAGTTGGTCTGGTTCTCTGATTTCCAACAAAGATGCCCAGATTGTCTCTGACTGGTTCCACGTTATCATCATTGTTGTTTAGGTTTTCTTTATTTTCTATCGCGTTGGTGTTTGCATTGGGTGGATTGGTGATAGCTCTTGTAGTGTTCCCTTTTGGTGGATTCGTTCTTACGTTTGTCTCTCTTGGCTGTAACAAAGACGATGTTGATGGACAAAAATCCGAGAAATCACACGTTTCCTCCACATCCAAAACATGTAACATATTATACATACATTATTAGTACATCATAAACATCTTTATTGAAAAAAAAACAACAGCTACAAAACATGCAATTATCGAAAAAAGCGATTAAATAATATCTTCGCTACTGCGTTTATAGTGTCGTTAATTTGTAGAGCCTTCGCTTTACGTCACATCCGGTTTACGGGAGGTAACTCTGTACATACGATTATCGCTTAATTGAAAGGGTCTATACTAGTATTCAATATGTACTAGAAAGGCATTGTGGTATGTTGGCTTTCAGACAAATATAAAATATTTAATGTGTTTACAACGTATATTCTTCTATTTTTTATGAGCGGACAGAACATTTCATAACATTTTAAGGCAATGATTTTTAAATATTTAGTACTATAGGCATATTATTATATACATTGTGCATGCATAAACGTATGTCATGGATTTAAATTGGGGTGCTGGTAAATGCTCTTATTTGTGCAATTTCAAGCAGATTGGTTTACTTTTTGCAGTATTCGACGTAGCTGAATCTATTTGTATTTTGATGATTTGTTGACATATTGATACATTTGTATGTCCATTATACCATTTCACAATTTTTGTATCACAAGAGTATTGTTCAGTCAGAAGGGCTGTGTAAATATAGACATTTGTAAAGTTTCCAAAATAACTTACATAAATACGGTAGAGAAATATAAAAGTTGAACTTAGAATTAAGATATAGGTTATATCGTGTTTTAAGTACACGTAATACTATTAATAACCGTTTCGAAACGTTGTGAACAGTGTGATAGAATTATTGTTGAGGAAGACTGAACGCATATTGGTTTCAATGAACGTTGCAATTTACTTCAAAGATTTCAAGCTTAAAAAAATTGTTAACTTTCATAAAAGAACTTGCTCGTTGAAACTGATTATAAATAGATTTAATGTTGTTCACACATAAATTACGCACACACAGCGCATGATATGCATTTTAAAATATCCGAATACTAGTATTAAGATATCTTTAAAGACATTACATCGATCACACAGAGTTTAGCTACCACCGGGAGGGTATTCAATATTGATCTTATGTAATACCAGAATAAGGATAGCCAATCATATTGTCTGTTACTGACCAAGAGTTTAATATGATGTGATCTGATTGGTTGTCCTTGTCCTTAAGTAAAGTAAGATCAATATGAAATACCACCGTGGCCTATATATAAGGTAAGGGTCAAATGGAATTCGAGTTTCGTGAATTTGTGGAAAATTGTATCGGACCAAGACAACCATACACAGCACGCACGAGCCACCACAGTAATTGGTGGCCCACAGGTAATAGTGGTAATATGAATACTTTCATATTTCATTTAATAGTCCGTATACATTGCCTAGCCAAATTTTCAATTGATCTAAGGATTCGATCATCTCTGAAGATGAATGCCTATCATTATGTACATCTACAAAAGCATCTGTATGGTATACCAACAATGAGTATAAACGGTCCTACTCGCATTGTACAGGGTATTATCAATTAGAAAATAATATTTACTCACTCACGTATTCACTAAAGATGACAAAAACTTAGTCCAGTTTAATGATCCATTGTACGTTTATGTGGCAAGCAAAATCGTTTAAAAGACCAATATTTCAAAAAGCAGCGATTGTTAGGATCTGTCATTGTTCCCTTAATAGAATATGTACGTAGGAAGTCGACCAATGTTTGCCATTGCCAAAATTAATGCTATTTCACAAGTAGGTCAATCAGGTCAATAACGAACTTACACATTTTGTTTAGCGTTGGGTTGAATTCGGTAATGTAGTACCCAGGGACTTGCTAGTAAAACGGTTGCGTGTGACTGCTCGTGTTTTTATTAAGAGATCGACCGTCATAAAATTAGATGCATCCAAACATGGAACTGATGCACAAATATGACACAATGATACCACGGAAAGCAGAAATTATATTACTGATGTCTTGTACAAAAAACGACCATACATATTTGCCACGAGTAATGTAACAGTCAAGTGAAATCCCGGCTTCAACACCAGGGAAGGGAGGGATATTTACTTTTGCCTTTTCAAACTCCGGGAAACCCCCAGTCAATACAAAAGGCAAAACACCCATCATTTGTACTTGTCCTACACCTATGAAAGATAGTCTAGGCTATATTTCCCCGCTATATTAGGCTTGAAACAAAAGCCTCTCACGCACCGGCAGTTCTGTTCTGTAAGTTAAAGTCTAAAACATCAGCGAATGTTCCGCGACACACCGGCCCTTCCATGGATCGGGTGAGGGTTTTGATTGACTGGTGCATAACTTTATATGTACAAATACCAGTGTGGCCTTTTAAATTCTTAAACGCCATTAATAGCAAATTCCCGCGTTCTATTGCAATGGATAAATGAAATTGCATACAATAATTACAGAACCGATTTTAAGAAAGTTTTATTTTACGACAACAAATTCAAAAACAGAATTTGCATCATACCTGCCATGTTTTCGTCCGTCTAGCCCGTCCTGTAGTGGAAGAATTTCCCATTATTATCCAACATATCTCCAAAATACTTTAATTACATGTTTGATCACCCAGTTTGTGTAAATTGATATTTACAATGTATAATGTATGATCCTTTTAAAAGTGTGAAGTTTTTCACGTGTATGATTTCTTTATACTATCTATAAAGCATCCAAATCAATGGTTAAGTTTAGAGATAGGACCATGTATCCGAATGTTAGAATATTCGGAAATTGAACGAATATTCTAATCCTTATTGAATATTCGATTAAAAAAATCAGTTTTCGGTTATTTTCATTGAAACTGAAGTTATCCGCGAGACGATGAGTTCCAGATTGTTAACCGACTGTTCTCACAATGATTGTACTTATAAACATTTATTGTAAGTAAACACTTGATACAACAATTCGTCTATTTTCATATTGATCTATGTTTTGCCATTTTGCAAACACACGGAGGATATATATGGCTAATTTCAGAGTATGTGCCAGTAATAACTAATGAAGTATGGATGCATTGTGGGAACATAACGTGAACTTTAAATTGTCATCTTTTTAGTTTAAACATATTTATTTTCCCAAATATATAACAGTATGCATACAATTTACAGTACAAGTTAAATAGTTCCCGCGGCCAATTGTTTTACAGACCAGTATTGCGAGAGACATTTTTTTATAATTTTAGAAACTAGAACTTTTTAAAGTGTAAATAAGGCTTGATAAAAAGGTATGAGGAAATCGGACAGGGGAGGCAGCACACTTAACTAGCTGAGCAAAGACCCGCATCAGTAACATCAAAACACATGTACAATGAGCAATAAGTCACGTAAGTCAAAGAAACAACTAAAAGTCCAAGTCCCCGCCGAAAATGCGGAATTTTACAAACCTCTCTGATTTAGTGGGCTTTAGTGTATGTTTGGGTATATTTATTTAGTATAATTTACCGAAAAATGGTGGTATTTTCATTATTAGTCATTCAAATGAGTAATATAGTTTATTTACGACAAATAGTTTATTAAATACAAGTATTTGCGTAAAAAAACGCTCATACTTGTGTACATTTGGGTATCGGTGCACGCAGTGCGTCCGACAGTTAAATAAAGCGATTCTCACGACGTGCAAATATTATGGCAACGCCGGTTCGAAACGATACTGGGCCGAGTCTTGCCGAAAAACTTCCTAGTTTACGTTTATTTAGTCATCACTGGTCATTAAAATGCGTAATATAGTTAATCAACCCAATATTGTTAGTTAAATATAAGTATTTTGGTAAAAACGTTACTATTTGCGTAAGATTTATGTATATTTGGGTGTTTAGTGCTGACCTAGTTAACGTTGTAATCTAGGGGAGGTAATCCAGACTACAGGTGCACGTCAAAACACACTTCGAAACACATTTTTTCTTATTTTTAATTTCTAAGGGGTAAAAGAAATAATTATGGTTATTAACGTGCATTACTTTATTTTAAAATATACAAATAGAAATAAATAGAAAAAATGGTGTTAGTCTGGTTCACGACATTCTTAAAAAATGTTTATTTTTTTGGATTTTTTTTTTTTGAAATGGTAAACCATCCAGAACAGGTCACGTGCCCCTACTTAGTCTGGTTCACGACATTCTTAAAAAATGCTTCTTTTTTTGGATTTTTTTTTAAATGGTAAACCATCCAGAACATGTCACGTGCCCCTACATGGAAATTTTTCTTGTTGCATACAAATAAAACCTGCGGCTCAAGGCCGCTGGTTAATAAACATAAGGAAAAAGGGATTAAAATGAAAGACACTTGGTCTTTTTAAATTCTTCTCCCTGGATTGACTTCCAGTTTAATAAAAACAAAAATATCAACAATTGAGCTATAAGTATACACTTGTTAAATGTTATAAGTACACCAACATGTAATGCATATATCTTTTTTATTATACATGATAGCATTTTCATTTTTTGCATGTCTTAATGTGAGTAGTATAGCAGCAATATCCGATAATTCGATGTTTGTAATTTGCCCGCTGCGAGCAGTGAACCGTGAATTTTTCAAATATGCCAAATGCACGTGCAAAACAGATCTCTTTCGCACGAAGTCCCAAAATTTTACATACACATTGGCCATCAATACCCCCACCAGGAAAACACAAAACCGGAAGAATTACGATAACAGACCGTACAAGAGAGGTTTGTGAAACAAACATGTCTTATGGCTGTAAATAGCCTATTGTAGCTAAGGTCACCACGACCTTGACCTTTGACCTATCGACCTCAAAATTAGTAGGAGCCTACATCTGATTATTAGCAACCTCTCTGTAAATTTTTACGATCTAATATCCTATATTTCTTATGATGTGGACCAGTGATTGTTGTGTATTCAAAGGTCATGGTGGATTTGACCTTTGATCCAAATGACCTTGAAATTGGGTCGGTCCGTCTGTGCAAGATGAATAATCTCCACTTAAAATTTAAGAAACCTAGGTCCATCCGTTTTGGAGTTATTGTTGGAAAACCATTCGGCATGTCGACCGACCGATCGACAAGCATGCACTGTACATAACAACACAATACAAGACATAAAACGTAAATACTTACAAATTTTAAGATTTTTAAATATAATTAGTCATGGACGTAATATAACAGTTCTAAATGTTGTCATTTTTCAAGCTAGAAAAACTTTATAGACACTTTTTGCACGTACTGCTATGTACTATGTTGGTGTACTTATAACATTAAATGAGTGTACTTTGCATTAATTTGAATGAAAATAAAAAGATGAAAAAGGGTAAACAAGATCAAAAACGTACAGAACAATTAGAAGCTAAAGAAAGCCTTACGCAGTATCACATTCTAAGAAAGGATTACTTTATATAGGTCTTTTTGTCAGCTCGTATACTGTCTCTTCTACCTGATGCTGTCCCTTCAGCAAAAAACACACCATTGTTAATAAGTCACATGTACCTTTTGGTTGGATATACGTGACCGAAATATTTAAATGTTTACAAGTATGACAAGTTTGTCTGTTTCTCAATAGATATTTCAGCTGCTAGCAACACAGGACGACAGATACAAACGTAAACATGTACAGGGTGGACATACCACGCCAGTTTTGGCTAAGTCTACAAGTAAAAATATGTCAACAAAAAGTTAAAAACAATCGAAAGTACCTTATTCTTTGACCGATTTTCACGAGATATGTTTGACGCTCAAGCAGAGAATGGGCACCACCCAAACAACATAATTTGTTTCAACACTAAGTCATGAATTTGAGCAGGTTTCGGGCAAATGTTAATTGTGACCTGTTTCACAAAACTATTAAGTTGTGTGGGAAGTACAAGCATCGTCTATACCCATCGGACAAGCCTACACAATACAGCCAAAATACATGATCATAGCATTTGAAGTTGGAATGGTACAGTTTATTGTGTACGAGTGGATAAAGTAGACCTAGGGTTAATGTACGGACACATTTCAGTTATACATCATATTGAGCTTATGTCAGCAATATACGGTCTATTATACTTCATACGTTTTGTCCGGAATGACACACCATACTATTTAGGTACGATAAACCGTTCCTAGCAGTACATGTACTAATGATGCCATAATGACTTACTTTTTAGAATTATTATTCATACATGAAACATGGGTATTATGCAAATACGTATTCAAATGTATATTCATAGATACAAATATGTTTTAGATGTTCTTACATGGCGGTTAAAAGGCAAGCTTAACATCTCTATTCACCAGTCAACATTTATTGAAATTACTGAATGAAATGGATTATTTAAACCCCAGTTTAAGTGTAATATTTGTATGTTTTACATCGTATTTCGATAGGCCTATATAATACATTTGGTACGCCTTTTAATGGAAATGTTTTAATAAGTAAATTTATAGAATGTATGACAATGCAATTGTAGTAGAATTTAAAATGAACACATAAGCCAACGGAGAACACATTGTCTTTTAATTTATGACTTAATACAACATAAATCACCAACAAAATGATTCAGCACATTAAATTACATTTATGTAAGTTGCTTAAATGAGTTTATTAAAAAATGATATACACATTAAACGGACATACCCTATTTTCAGCATATTATTACTCCCTAAACTCATAAACGAACATAAAACAATAAAATTTAATCGTTTTAACATGTAAGAAGAGCATGACCGAAAATGTCTCCATAATGATCAAATTATATAATTAAATTTTTAAAATAATAAATCGCCTCCAGCCTTTTATTCGACAACGACAACTTCACGGAAACTGCCATGAAACGCTAAAAAAGAAAATGTCCAATAAGAGTAGATATACTTCGATGGCTTAGAATTAGAAGGTCGTAACTACCGAATCGATATTTTGAGAAAATACGGAAAAACTGTCTGACATTTACTCTTTACTTATGGTAGAAACAAACTTTTACAACTTCATTTTTGTCAACATGACAAGTGATGCTTATTCTAAATATGTATGAATCTTACAAGGTCGTACGTAAGTGGCACTTAAGACCTTTTCATTCTAAGCCATCGACTTGTGTCAAAAGTTTGATGCTCCTTGACGAAATAATTAAAAATAAATTACACCGAAATCCCAGCATTACTACAACACCAACACTATTAACGTCATATGATTGCAAGTGCAGGTTTGCGCAACAAAGGAAAAAAACTATGAACAAACTATCCGATTATGAACTCGCCGCCTAACCCGACGACCCGGGTTCAAATCCGGTTAGAGGCACATATATTTCTGCCATATTCAACAAAAAATTGACTGGCAAATAAAGACTATGCTCGGCATCGGCGTAAATTAAACAAGTATGCTTTGCTTCAAAGACATAAACTACAAAGAAAATTATGTCTAATAATGATAATACTTACTTGACAACTGTTTGCATAGAACTCCGAAATGTTGCAAATATAATACATTGCATAAAAGAAAGGTATGAGGAAATCAGACAGGTAAGGAAGCACTCAACCTAACCAGCCGAACAATTTATGCCACGAGTGTATTTTTTGCAAACAATGTGTGTTGACATATCTTGATATAAAAAAGTTACTTTGCGAGCGAAGCGAGCCAAAAAATGTATACGTTTTTTATTTTTGTCACCAAGAACTGAAGGCAAATTGCCTATGACGAGATATATTAGGCCGTAAATTATAAATTTCATCTGAATTATTGGAGGGGGGGGGGGGCTTCTAGATCTATACTGATCAGATATTTCTAAAATTAATCAAGAATGTCACATTGTTAGTTAATACAAATAATACAATTAACCTAAAACTCTAGAACAAAGTGCGCATCCTCGCGCGTGCCGTCTTAATGAAACGATGACGTCACTTTGAATATGACGTTCTATTGTGTGTATTCAAATAAGAGAGATTTGCTTCCGGGTTTATAGAATATTCAATTGGAAGTGATAATGACGCTGCTTTCAGTCGGTAAGTTGATTTGATATCTAGAATCTACATTTCGTGTCATCTTATGAAATTGTTTTGTTATAATTTTAAAAGGGATACTCTACTGTGCATCGATGATCGACAATAGAGCTCTGCAAAAATTATCGGAATTTCACGTTTCCACATACAATGCCCAGAGGGTTGAAGGTCTTTGCGTTTTAATACACACTATTGAAGAGTCATGTTACAAACTCCTGGGCTTCAAACTCGCTCAAATTCCGCGAAGGCCTACAGTCAGTTACTGTACTGTAGCCTGTAGGCCTGGGGAGATCGGGACAAGATGAACCGCGGGGCAAGACGAACAACTTAGTTTGTTTAATTGAAGGTGATATTTGTGAAGCCCTTAAATTTCTCTTAGGAAATATCATTTAATTCGCCAAATTTTCGTATCGACCTGATAGAACGAAGCATGTCAATTTTGTCGGTGTTTAGCGATTTCAAGGTAGAGCTCTAATGTATTTTTTTTTAAATCTTGCAAGAAAATGCTTATAAATAAAGTTAGTGACCATCAGTTTCAGATTTATCAACCATTGCCCGATCTTCAGAAATGTATATGCCTACATGGTATAAAATAACAATGTGAGACATAAAATGTATTAAACCACGTGGCATTGGGGCAAGATGAACAACCGTGATCGGGGCAAGTTGAACAGTGGTTCATCTTTCCCCTTTTAAAATTAAATCTCACCCATGGCTTTTATGTTCTGAGTTGTGAACTGATAAAAGACATATAGATAAATATGTGAGAAATTACTCGCATACCACCGATACTGTTGACCTTGTAGATCTATTACCTCCCGCATTGTGTAACCTTTTAGATGTTTCTTCTAAATGCAAGAGGAGACAAGATTATTCAAGAAGAAGAGTTGGATATAGAGGTTTTATAACCTGCGTCCACAGAAGATTCTAAGGTATCCTAAGGTAAGGTATGAAAAAGTACTGCAATTCTTACAGAAAATCCCGAAAAGAAAATAATAGACGCAGAACTACTTGCCAAGACTAGTAAAAACATAATAAGAAATAAGAAAGCTCTCACAGTAAAGAAGGTAGCACCAAAATCACTTATTTAAAAGGATGAAAAAGTCGAAGTTGACGGAAAAGAGGAGGGTATAATGTTCTACTTCCATTGATGATGAATGGTATTGTATTGTCTGTGGGGAGCCATGCAGCCATACCTCGAAGGGTGGGTTCGTTGTGGTCACAGGAAGCATACATGTACCGCTTTACAAAACAAGCAATCCCCTTACATCTTTCACAACTGTGATGATTGCGATGAAGATATGTTACTAGAACTATAATGAAACAATACTGATGTTAGTAAATGTGTAAAAAAAAACCTTAAAATAACGGATAATCTATAACATTGCGACTGGGGCTTGTCGTCATGAGTTCCGACCTATCTGTGTGCAACTTTACAATAAATAAATTGTTTTCAAGCAATACAAGTTCAAGTGTTTATTTTGCCCCGTGTGGTGATTCATCTTGCCCAGTACATGTTATAAATCAACAAGATTTTCATATTTCGTACAAATCTAAAACAAAATGTATGCTGTTGGATAATACATGTATGTCATATATTTCTTTGTATATTCGCGCTTATGATAAAAGAAAAAGGTCTAATAATAACACAGAACATTTGAAAAGCCTCAAAAGTGGTTCATCTTGCCCCGGTCTCCCGTACTGATGACATGCCTACAACCACACACTGAGCACACTTCGAGAAGGAGTAGGTCTGATAGTGATACTTGTTATAATATGAAGTTTTTTTATCACTCGGCGTAATTCAGTGTAGCTACAGGCCTGCCACACACAAACTTCTACCACAACACAAAGATTTGTAGATCTAGATTCTATAATTAATTTTGCAGTTCTGTGTTGTTTTTTTTTCTGATCACTTTCTTGAATGACGGTAGTGTTTACTGTCTCCGAGAATCAAATGTTTGGCAGTTCAGCCGAGAACTTCCATGCTGCAGTCGTGAAACAACTATCGTCGTATGTGACAGTCCCCGTCCTCGGCACTACTAGTAGGACACAAGTCATAGTCATTTTGATGCATATGCTGTCTTTGTAGAGTACATTTGTACTTGTACTTCCAACATACTTCTGTGTGTAGCCAGGGGACTTCCCTTGTTTTGCACTCTGCAATGTACAGATAGTCAGTGAAGCTCCTTGAGAACACGAATGATGTGTTTTGTAATTTATGTTTGTAACGCAGTGCCGTGTGATAATTCGAACAGCTGCATTAAGTATGCCGTTTATTAAGAATTATCAGATTTTACTTACATTTGCTCCTCCACGCTACATTCACACATGTCTACCTGTTATGCCGTACAGGATATGCTGTATACTAAAGGAACCCTTCTCATGTTCGAACTTCACATTTTCATGAGGGCACATGCTACTAATTGCACAAACTTATAGGTGGCGCGTTAGAACTTTTGGATGGTGTACATGCCTTCTGGTTGAAGTGACGATATCATACACCTCTATTCGTATTCGTTCAACCCTGATTTTGAGAAGGAAACACAACAAACACTAGCTGCGACTGTACAACTAACTGATTTTGTCGACGAATAAGAAACAGTGCCATTACTTCAGTGAATAGATGTCAATCAATTCTTTCACCCTTCTGACCTGTTTGACAACCACCTTTATAAAAAGCCACATCCCAAGAAAGCAGGTCAGCTGTTCATATTGAATTAGCTCGTGTAATCATCAAAGTCCATTGTCGTGCTATTGCTTTTGTACGGGGTACTATCTAATGAAACGTTTTAAGGGCCACAACAAAATTGTCACCAGTGTGTTATTGATCTCTGAGGAATAAATGGCGTAACCGTTGGGGGAAATATAGACGCGCCATTCGTTTCAATGACATCAGTGTTACGGTTAACCATGATACAACGAAACAAACCATTCCAGTATCCGTCCATACATATTGAATGACATCTTCATCCGCTCTTAGCCGAACTTCAATCAAGTAAAGTTATTATCTAAAACAGACATTGTACTTATTTGAAGCAATAACTGATCACTGAATGGATGCATCGGGTGTAAGACATTGACTCATAAAACCCGCTCTGGTGTCGCAGGTTCACGATGGAAAACCCAATGGATGTTGGGCCGTGTTCAAAGTAACCATCATCGTTCTTCTGTGTCCTTGGAGTACGGTCGATGTCTCCATGTGTCTTCTCTAAGACCCCAAGGTGTTCCTGTCGCTTCCATAGTCAGGAATCCGTTGAACTGCGGATAGCCAATGTCGTCCTAATATGTGTTAAAGTTACTTTGTAGCATTTGAATAGCAAACCAAAAATCACTGATTCAAAGGTAAAGACCGCATTGGTTGTATACGTAGCATCCGTTATCGCTCTATATTACATTACATGTACATGTTTATCAAAGGACAATACCCAAGTAACGTGAAAGTCAAATGTATTGCCACTCGATATATTGAGAACATTTTTATTAAGATTAACCTATAAAAGTAGATGATCCCTGGTGATCTGTAAATATAATTTTTATACATTTACATGTATTTTGAGGACCGGCTATTTTGACCTTTGAATCGGCTACCTTGACCTTATGTGTTTTCCGTTTGCTTCGCAATAAGTTTTTAATTTATTATGATACATCATATTTTAGTTCTACAGCTTATAATAAAATCAATCACGTTCGACTCTCATTACTCCTAATTATATTTATCGCCACGAGAGTTTGAATTTCTTTTGTTTTGACGCCGCCAAGTGTTTAATGAAAGTCTTGTCTTTCAAACGCTTTATCATTTGTTCATACAATGTAGTTTGTTTCATAGTGTTTTGTTTTTAGGAAACAATATCGAAGTGTTTGAGGAAACTACGGGATCAATCGTGGAAAGTGGGGTACCAAAAGATTCAGTGGAGACCACATTGCGTGCTGGTCGGTGTTTCCAGAAATAAACGTGTCTCGATGTTGTATATTTAGTTTATTTACCTAAAACATGGGTTCAGTCGACGCTAATTTGCCATTCCTACCATTGTAATCACGTGATTCCGCACCGTGAATGTATATTACCGGTTCTATCGTTTCAGGTCACCAGATATGGCCGTCTGATTCCATTATTTCGACAGAAACTAGGAAGTGGCTAGGGATCGATGGTGATAGATGTAAGGGTGCTACAACAAATGGCCAAGATTCCGTCCAAGGTGGAGTAAGAAAACTCACAAACTTATCCGAACAAGATCAATGGCTTTCAATGCATCAATGTATTGACGTGGCGTGCCCTATTCATGGAAATGATGAATATGAGGACCCGGCTTGCTTTGTCCCTGATGTCTGTGATGAACACTTGTATAGAAACGACACACAGTATACACCATGTAGCGAGACTACGACATGCAGAAGGCAATTGTTTGGAGAAGACGATGATATCACCACCGGATGTGAAAGTAACCCGACGCTTGGATATGGTAGAGCAAACGGTCTACGTGATACAGACGCAGAGAAACTAGTTCCGGTAAAGAAACCTATTTATGCTCTTCAGCAAATAGCCCATAACTATAATGATCATGAGATTCTTGAAGAATTAGCTACGCACAAATTTGCAGAACATACTTATGAGAGTGCTAATCCTGGTTATAATACATCATCCAAAGATAGCAGACCAGTCTACAAACCAACATTTATGTGTTCTTGGCTTCATGACAATGTTGCCATTGACAAATATCCGTTATATAAATTATCCATAGTATGTGCAAATACAGTTCCCGAGAAAAGGAAAGAGTTTGGTGTATTTTCAACACATGTGACAGATCAACTCTGGTCATCCCACAACTACGACGGTGAAATGGATGTTGAATCATTGGGCCAAGATAAAACTTCGACCTATTCATGTAAGAAATCTAGGTCACTTGAAAATTGTGTGAATGAAACCATCGTTAGTGTATTAAAAGATATAAATGACGTCGATATATCAGACTTGAAGAAGAAATACAGCTTTCTGTTTGATCCCAAATATATTTTCAGAGCCACAAACGCCATGGAACATACAGGACAAGTCAAAACATACGACAGATCAAACGACAATGGATATTCACAATACTGTAAAACTGGAAGTGATATTGTCACCGAACTTCCAGCCAATAGCTTTGTAAATGGGTGGAATTATGACTTTGGATGTGTAAATAATTCAAGTCATTTACCTTTGGAACAGACCAACATACCGGTTCCTCCACAAAATCACTCGAACAATTCCTCTCGGTTTGGAAGTCGAATTCATACACCGAGTCCTGTAATTGCGTATGGAACTGTGAACAATCCTGGTAACGTTACAGTTCACTTCAACAGTACACTGACAGATCCACGTTTACACAGAACTGATATAGAGGCAGGTGGTATAAATGGTAATGGTTTATGTCTCAGTGTTGACTCCTCTCCAGATATGTACAGACAGAGACAGGCAGAACTATTGACCGAGAATTCCAAATACAACATGTACAATGAATGGTATGGTTATGAAAGTGATGAAAGTCCTTACAGCACGCTGGCAAGGAGAAGTCCAGCAAATAATGTAACAGCACCTCGTGTAAATACAGAACACGTTCTGTGGAGACCAGAATATAGGGAGCTTAAACAATTATCTTCTCATAGCAGTCCTCTTAATAGCGGGTATAATGTTTCACCCCGAAGTCCCAGGGAGAGAGAACTTACTAGGAAACACAATTACCACAGTATTGGTGAAAATGGTGATTACTCCCCGCTTATACAAGGGAGCAAAGCTCTTTGCCAAAGTCCCCTTGTTCAAGGATGTAACGTGGCATGTTATCGCGATGGGCAGCAACGCTATCAGTCGACATACAAGACAGATTTGAATAACGATTGCGGTGATTCTCCACTTGTTAACTCAACACGGAGCACTCTGGATGGTAAACGACAACGTGAGACATTCGAGGGGCCTAGATCAAGATCAAACACACTAAATGACAGGAGTAGGTCAACCAGAGACCGTGGACGCAATACGCGACGTGATGCAATGGATGACAGGTTTTCTATTGAGAAACGAAGCAACTCATACAGTCGAAGAATTACAAGTAGCAGGCACTCACAGTATGATGACCGACATCAAAAGACTGAAACAAACGATTCATCTAGTTTGCGATCTTACAGTAAACATGTTAATGATCAACATGGAGATGACATTCACAATCCCATCCCACAATATCTGATGTCAGATGGATTCACAATGGATTGTTTTCACAACGAATCTCCCAAGGGCATGTCGAGATGTAGAGTACGTGACAATGAAAGGGTGCCATCTTGTGACAGACTAAGTTCAGTCAATCGTCATTCAAAACACTCATCACGTGACAGGTCATCGCCGTCTGATTCTTGGTCACACGAAAGAATGCGCGACAGAAAAACAAAGCTAAAAGCTTCGGAAGAAGATTATGTGAAGGACCGTCAAAATAGACGGACATACCGCGACAGAGTGTACAGTAAATCGTCTTGGAATTCTTGCAGCAGATCAAGGTCAAGATCCTCTAATGGTCGACGTTCGGAGACACGTGACTCTGCAAGATCCTCCAATGGTCGACGTTCGGCGACACGTGACTCTGCAAAATCCTCCAATGGTCGACGTTCGGCGACACGTGATACGGCAAGATCCTCCAATGGTCAACGTTCGGAGACACGTGACTCTGCAAGATCATCCAATGGTCGACGTTCGGCGACACGTGATACTGCGAGATCCTCCAATGGTCGACGTTCGGAGACACGTGACTCTGCAATATCATCCAATGGTCGACGTTTGGAGACACGTGACTCTGCAATATCATCCAATGGTCGACGTTTGGAGACACGTGACTCTGCAATATCATCCAATGGTCGACGTTCGGAGACACGTGACTCTGCAAGATCATCCAATGGTCGACGTTTGGAGACACGTGATTCTGCAATATCATCCAATGGTCGACGTTCGGAGACACGTGACTCTGCAATATCATCCAATGGTCGACGTTCGGAGACACGTGACTCTGCAAGATCATTCAATAGCGGACGTTCGGAGACACGCGACTCTGCAAGGACCAAGCCAACATCTAATCTAAGAGAATTTGATAAGCTCACAAATGACAAGTGCGGTTCTTCGACGTCACGAACTGAATATTCGAGATCTGCCGATAACCGCCGGATAACCGATAACTATCGTGTGAGAAAATGATACAAGTTAAACTTATGACCCCCAAATACTCTCTCAACTTTACATGAATGGTATTTAAAACTGCATGTATGCTTGTAAAATTCGCGTCTTAATTTATTGTTTGTTAACTTGCAAAATGAAAAAATGCCTACAATGTTGTATTTCATGAAATACGCCGCCATAATGATCGGAATGAAAAACAACAGAATGACGATGTGATTCTTAAATTGATCGTTTGATTTTGCATTGTACGTACATATTTTGTGGGATACTTCCTTCGTACACCACAGTACATATTGTTTTATTTCAAATCACCTCAGTCCAAAATACAATGTCTATTTGTACATATATTGTATATTAAGCTCATGTTTGACTGTGTGATGAATATTATAGGTATTGAAAATAGTAACTACATGTCTGTTCTCAATTATAGTATTTTAGCTACATACATCGACATAATGTTTCATTATTCAATCTATTTGATATGTATACATGTATAAACATTTTGTTGCACTTTTAAAGAATTTAGACTACTAGTATTGCGTAGATACGCATCATAGATAAGTGACATCATCGCAATAGTTAACAGACACTTCATGTTACCAGTTAAAAACAATAAAACCCGTGTACATGTTATGTATATATGCTGCAACTGGTATGCCGTGGTGGCCTGCACAATGTCTAGTGGGAGGGCATTCCAGTCGCGGATGGTACGAGCGAGAAAGCCATGCTTGTAATGTTCATAGAACTTTAGTTCATTATTGTTTAAGAAACTACCGGTGCCAAATCTATTAAGTAGCTAAATAGATCCGCATATTTTCTAATTCGTGATCAAAGTCGCAAGAATTTATGACCAAACATGAAATTGACTTCATGTGTATTCTCAGGAACAGAATTACACTGTTCCTGGTATTCTAAAAGGAGATGTTTCCGCATATTTTGTTGTCTTAAAATTCAATGACATTGTAATTTCTTGTTTATTCAAATATTACTTGTGGTTTTTTGTTATCATTCTTTGTCCGTGCGTCCGTCAACTTCAACTTCAACTTCAATGTTATACTCTCCAACGCCACTAGGGCATTTACTGAAGAGGGTTTAAAACTATGCGCAGTGTAGAGTGCGGAGCGCTTCATAAAAAGTATGTGGCGTTCGCCAAAAAGTTTAACATGTATTTACACTATACAACCGGCCTGTAGCACTAGGCGCGGTAGACTGGCAGTGGCCTAACTGCCGACTTGAAGGAGTCCAGGCTCGGGGCTGTCACCACTGATGTAGGTAGAGAATTCCAGATTGTTATTGTCCGAGGGAAGAATGAATGTTGGTACGCATTACGCAGACACTGAGGTGGTATGAAGTTTTGCGAGTTATGTCCTCTAGTTGATTGTATTATGGAGCGGTCTGGTAGGTAGTAAGCTGGTACAGCGACAAGGCCATAAACAACCCTGTAGAGTAGGATTAAGTCGGATGATTGTCTACGCTGTTGTAAAGACTGCCATTTAAGGTCATTGATGATTGTTGTTACGCTGTCTGGTTGGTATGGATTATATGGTTTATTAGCAACGAATCTTGCAGCATTGCGTTGGATTTGTTCGAGTTGTTTTAATTCGGTGGTTTGTTTCTGGGTCGGGTTCCAAATGGGTGATGAATATTCCAATTTTGGTCTTACTAGCGTTTGGTATGCTCGTTCTTTAACTGATTGAGGACATTTATTTAGATTACGTTTTAGAAAACCCAAGGTTTGTGATGCTTTTCCAGTAATATTGTCAATATGGGTGTCATATTTCAGATTGTCATTCAGTTCAACGCCTAGGTAAGCATGATGATCTACAGTTTCCAAAGTTTCACCATTCATTTTGTAATTATAACGTTCCTTATTGGAGTCGTCTGTACACATTTCACTTAGAGGTCACAATTTGGGCATAATAAATCGTCATGAAACTTAAAATGGTCACAATCACTTTCCACATTTTGCTGACTCAGAAGTAAAATGTCCTGAGGCACAGAAACGCTAATTGGAGAGAACAAAACATCTGCCTGAAATGTGTTTACTTAGGCATAGCGGCCATTAACAGCCGTGACTTTTGTTACATATAACACATGACCCTAATGGCCAAAAATAACACTATATATCCAATAATCGGTTAATGTGTATGGCCAAACGTTACTAACGGGTATTGGAAAGTGTTTTTTTGCTATACACATGTTAAATCTTTGCACTGTATTTTCTTGAAAGAAAATGTTATAAAATGTTTTGTTCTTCATTTCGGGGTGTAGAACATCACATCAATAAAATATAGAAATGAGTAACGGAAAATACGGACCTGGAATTTTAATATCAACCGTCTGATTTTCACGGGCGTGTCATTATTATACACCGAAAAAACATGGCTGCGCCCGTGCGAACGAATTTTGAAGGTTTTATATTTTTCGAGTGCAATAACACAAATTAGCTTCTATAATGCAAGCATTGTGCTTGTTTAGATATAATTTTCATGGACATAGTCGTGTATGTATGAACGTATGTCAGCGATGGTTGAAACACAAAGTTACGTCCAACCGGCATGTCCTGTCAATGTCACTGGGGTTTACTCCACGAAATCAAATACATGTTCACAGCTTTCAGGCAAGACTATCTAGAGTATTAACTTCTGGTATGAGTATTTCAAATAACAGACTATCGCAAACAGTTGTGAATTATCACCATTCTGATAGATGCTATTCTTCAGCTAGTGTGTCCGAACGTCAGAAACTTGATGACATCTTTCCATTGCGTTATATATATGTCCAGACAAGTGTTACTAGGTGGGAGGACGTTCCACAAGGAGTGATATTTGATGTCGGATATGTTGATTCTACTGAATGGAATAAGCAAGATCCATCCAGTCCTGTGATTCTTGGTATACCCGATGTTGTCGGAGATCACAATGATCTTACCAGTGTATTGAAACCGTTTGCTATGACTGGGTATCGTGTAATTATAGTCAATTTACCAGGTAAATAACAGATACAGATTTATAATGCACCTGTCAATTGAAACCAGCTAACCTCAGCCCAGAGGGAGGGCAGGGATTATATTCCGGCAAAGACCTAAAAGATGTGTAATTTAGATCTTTGATTCTGGATATAGTATATTAGTAAGATCATTTTGACTCAGTACTGTACATACAGTCAGAAATTCAAGAAGCTCCTAAAAGACAGCCTCTTATCTAGGCAGGGATAGAGGTGCAACAGTCCTTTGTTTTTACCTTTCCAATGTCCCTACACTGCCATGGGATTGCAGGTTTTTTGTTTAACACCAAAATAGCTGGAAAGTATAGCTGTGATTATTTGACCAGTTGTGTGGGGCCATCTGTATGGCACTGGGGGCAGGAATTTTATCTAAGCTGAAGTATAAATACTCACCATTCCTTAGGGTGGAGGGGGTACAATTGACTGGTGCATAAAAAAACTTCAATCGCCTTATTCTGGCAACCTGGGTAAAACACCATTCATCAGACTAAAAAGTGGTGAATGTGTCTCCAATCTAAAAGACACCATTAACAGATCAATATTACAGGCCAATCTTCTGAACTTCAGCCATCTTTGATTTACTTTAAAAGACCAGTCATCTGTCGAATCCACTCAAGGATTTTAGACATTCTGCTTAGCCTTTGTAAAACCCACAAGCAGGTCATCTTAAAATTATATTGAGAGTTCAGAGGTCATTGTCTCGCTTTCATGTCTGGCAGTCTAGATGTCTGATGCAAAATGTTTTCAAGCTTGTAAGTCTGTAGTAAACAGACAAACCAATCATTCCTCTTTCCTCAAAGGAAACTTTATGATTATCTGTCTGTATCTGACTGTATGCATCAATACTTGTCAGTGAGAAATAATACTAATAATTGCTTTTTCATACTACAAAGTACAATTTCATTATATGTCATATATTTCGTACAAACATTGCATTTTTAGGCAATCCACTATGCCACGGGAAGACTAAAAGATTCGATAGAGTTTATCAAATGAGCGTTTCAGAGCATACAGAATTTATAATTGACTTTCTACACGAGCTCAAAATAGACAGGTATGCTCCTATTTATAACAAAATGCAGTACAACTTCTGTAAATAATCACTAGTCTTTTTGAGCTGCAAATATTGGCTGTTGTAGAGAGGTTTTTGCTCTATAGAGGTCAAGCTTTAATTAAATAACATCTTAGGGGAATTGTGTAGGTGCTGTTATAGAGAAGTTGTTGCTATAAAGATGGCGGCTCTAGAAAGGTTGTGCTGTAATTGCAATTACAAAAAGATCTTTACTTGTCAAACTTGTGACATGTGGTTTTCACCAATTAAGGTGATAGTAAAATTTAAACCATGGCTGATGCAACAAATGCATCAATTAATTGATAATCTGTATAATCCTTGTATAATTATATATACATGTAGTGTACCAATTTTATACTTTGGAGAGAAATCTTTATTCAACATTCTGGAAAATTGGCTTGTAGTTCAAAAGACCACTTCAACTTGCTAATTAATGGAATATGCTGTTTCATTGTTGAAGAATCGCTTAAAGAATTTTAGAGAAGCCTATGAAGATGATATTAAGCATATTGGCCGGCCATTACCTGTAACAAAATCGATGGTATACAGTAAATTAATGGCCATCCGATGATCGTATGCTTGGACATACAAGGAATGACTTGTAATTACATTGACGTCTCGAAAGCTGCAACAATATTTGAATCTGAGCTGTTGTCAGCTGTTAAAAGAAAATGCCTACTGCTTCAAATGTATGGGATTTTGTTGCAGCACGAGAGCACACCATGTCATAGCTGAGATTTGTCAGACTAAAAAAACTGAATAAACTTAAGAACTGCATGATTCCACACTAATCATATCACCCAGCTTTGGCAATTAGCTACTTCTGGCAATTTCCTAACTCACAGACTCGGGTTATGGATCAAGTAGTGTAAAAACACAAACAATGCATAGGATGTTACTTTAAAACTAAGCAGGACCTGGATTCAAAGGCTGTTAGACCTCTTATACTCATAACAATTAGTTGATAAAATTATTTTTGGGCCCTCGTAAATTTCCTTGTTAATATATATATATATATATACAGGGTTGTCATTCACCCCCAGCTGCCTTCCATCTTCAGTGCTCAGGCACCTTGGCCTCCTCAAATGTACAAAAAGCCTCCTACATGAAATCCTAGTGAAAACCCTGTATATATAACATCTGTTCAATTATAAATTTTGTTTCAGAGTTGATATGGTTGTAACAAATGGTCACAGTGTATACACAGGAGTCAACCTTTGTATTGTAAATAAAGACATGTTCCATTCTTTGGCAATGATAAATCCTACTGGTCTACAATACACACAGTAAGATCTTCTTATATCACATGTCTTTCCTTGTATTTGGGTTAGTATGTATACAGGATATATCAGGGCTTTCATTTGACTCTTGAATCTGCATTTTGACTCTTGAATTTGACAAAAATGCTTATTTTGACTCTTGAAAAGTCAAATTTACTATACTTATATTACAAAATTTCTTGCAATATTTTGATGACTCTTGAAAATTGAGAGCCAGGAGTCATTTTGACTCTTCATTTTTGGAGCCTAGTGAAAGCCCTGATATATATACTTTTTTTAAGTTTAGTCTAGTGTACTATTGTACATCTATAACTTTCAAAGCATGTCACCTGATCTTCTACATTGTAACATGACGTCATTTAATTCCTTACATCATGTCTTTTTGTGTCTTATATATTTGAGCTGCAAAGGACATGACTTCATGCTCACCTGAGCACAATTTTGGTCTAGGTAGAATTTGGTCATCTGGTGTGAAAAACTAGGTCACCAGGCTTTATTAAGAAAACCCTGTTCTTACATATTCGGCCTAAACTGCATGTCTTCATGTGAGCGCTTTATGGCAAATGGCCCTCTTGTTTTAGTCCCTTTATGGACAGAAATTTACAGTGTAAGAATTGTTTTGTATTTATGGGGGGGGGGGGGTAAATTTGCCAATAATTCTTCTTCTCTAACTAACTACTTATAAATACAGCAATTTGAATTTTCTTTTTTAGAATCATGAATTTTCAACTACTGCATAAACGGATAGCCGTTGGATTTGAAGAAAGTGAGTTCATTGGACATTGGATTTTAATGGGGATTGTTGGTTTTTTAAAGAGCCTTTTGAGGAAAAACCATATGTCAACATTGCAAGTGATCACTTACTCAAGGAACATTTCTCAGTTATCATTTAATGATGTACGTAAAATTTGTCATTTTTCTTTATTTGCTACCTGTGAAACTTACAAAACTGTGTAGTTAGCACAGTTTTTCTGGAACTGGTACCTTTCCCAATCACGCAAACAAAATTACGGAGGTCATTGTTCTATAAGACCATTATGATAAGACCACCTCAATTATAAAACCACCTCAATAATAAGACCATCTAAATAATAATACTATCTCAATAATAACATTTTTTGTCATTGCTTTGTACATCTAACCAAACTGTTGTTTGTCTTGAAAGAAAATGGTATATTTTCTATATCCAACTCATACACAGTTTAGAAATCGTCAATTTATGAAAGTATTTCTGATTATTTATGAATTTTAATCAATAACATGTAGTCCATTCAACTTTGTAATCCTTTACACTTTTCGTCGGATTCTATATCACTTTCTGAAATCAAGGAATGTCCAGAAGTTTTGGCATATCTTTATAAAACTAGGTTATCTGGCTTTTTTACAGAGGGGACTTGGGCATGCCATTTTTGTTAGATGATGTGTAGGCATTTTGTCGGGTATTTGTGTTATGTGATGGTGTTTATATGTTTTCTGTGCTCGGCTGGTTAAGTTGAGTGCTGCCTTCACTGTCCGATTCCTTTTATGTTGTTGTCTACAAGCTGTAGGCTGTGAATGTCTGATATAATCATATTTGAAGAAGCAATATTTGATATTATAATTGCTGTGACTGTTTTCTGCAGACATTTTTTAAATTTCAAATTCAGGCTCACCTG
Source organism: Spisula subtruncata (assembly GCA_963678985.1). Classification (NCBI taxonomy): domain Eukaryota; kingdom Metazoa; phylum Mollusca; class Bivalvia; order Venerida; family Mactridae; genus Spisula; species Spisula subtruncata. The sequence goes on along the minus strand of OY787674.1, from coordinate 32,099,019 downwards.
ATTACTGTAAAACCATTAATTTTCATAAGGGATTAAATTTCGTGAATTTCGTGGTTCACCTTCAACCACGAAATCAAATCCCATCGAACATTAATTTTAACCCTCTTATTTATTACCACAAATGCAAAATCCACGAATTAAAGTCCCATTTTTAACAAAACAACGAAATTTTGTCCCATTGAATTTAAATGATTTCACAGTATAAGATGTAATCACTGTACCACTCACTTTTTTCAGGAAACAAAAAGAACAAGTCAATTCAAATCCAGAGATAAACCATTATTAGCTTGCTTTGGTAAAGATAACAAATATCTTGATGTTGAATCTACCAAAGCTTATTTGTCACTACTGGGTATTCTAGATTCATCTATATTTGAAATACATGATGAAAAACAACAAATTAGTAAAGGTAAATATATGATATCTGTATGCTATGTTAGGTTAAAAAGTGTTCTTTTATGCCCCTGAAGGGTTGTTGATTAAAATGAAACCATCTTTCTATCCATTTGTCAGGGCTTTGGTTAGGATTAACCAGATTTCTCAATGAAAAAAGTTTGGTTATTAGTAGTGATTTTGGCAGGTGGGTTGGTGTTTACAATTTGGTTTTTCGATTGATAACTTAAGTTTCGAATTAGATATCACAATGAGACTTGCTGTGTATGTAGCTGATTAGGAAAATCTTCCTAAGGATTGCAAGTTGGGCAGGTGAGAGCTCAAGGTTACTAAAAATAGAAAATCATTTCTTCTCAATAATGTTTGGATTCCCTGAAAATCTGGTTTCCATAGAACTTCAATGTCTTATTTTAAACTCCAGTAAATTGTTTGCCTTAAGTGTATAGTCATGCAGCGAGACTTACCTTAGTGAAAATTTGAGTACTTACCCAAATTAGCAAGTCTTTTTTAAAGATACTTACTCCTCAAATATTCCCTAGAATTCATTTACCTTGGTGCTTTTGATCTCTGGATATGGCATTTACCATCAATGCTCTTGCAATGTGACTTGGGTCAGTTATTGATTGTATTTTTGTTAACAGTATAGCTAGGAAAATTTGACCTGATATTTCAATTTTCACAAGCAAATCGTGCAATATTGGTACGGTATTTCAAATTTTGTGTTTGTATTACATCTTGAGCGTCTTCTTGATACTCCAGTTTATGATAATATACAACCGGGGTTATAAATATAATATTGGTTGTTACATACAACCGGGGTTATAAATCTAAAAATAATATTGGCTGCTAAATTATGCTTATTTAAAGGTCAGCATCATGTCAAATTTGCTAAGTTATACAACAAAGGCACAACTTATCCATAAGTTTGTCAGGAGTTATTGTTCTTTTTAACTTAAAAATTTCATGAAATTTGTGTTGAAATTTTTAATTAATATGAATTTGAACCAGTTTGACTGATATCCATGTTTTCTATCTATTTGCAGAAGACTCAGACGTGAATTCATTAGCGTTTCATATACTCACTGATTCTGGAAAAAACAATATTTTGGAACATAATACAGTTTTTATACGAAGAAGGCTATGGAATTTTTTCAAGAGAAATAATCCGAATTCCAGATAGCGAAGAAAATTAAATGTTGACATTAATGATTATTTATTATCGATACCATTTCCGGAATTTGTTTAGTCATAATATGGACAATATTTATGAAATACTTCCCATGTTATTAATTTCTACAATTTTTCACCA
>OY787674.1:31139483-31383136 GCA_963678985.1 Spisula subtruncata | reverse complement strand
TTGGTAAAAGTGTGTTTTTTCTCCGAGAAGGGATGAGCCCTAACCAACATTTGTTATATGTGAATGTTTGCAATATCTTGCAGCTGTAAGGGTGAATAGTACTAGTTGCCTAGTGTCCTCCGCAAAAAAGTCTTAAACAGAGTTATAAAAGAAGACAAATAACCCGTTATCAAACTTTTTTTTATTTAAAAACGATCTGAAACAGGTATGTTTACCAACAAGAAAGGCTGGTTACTGTTTTGGTAAATGACAGTGTGAATGCTCTGTTGGATAACTGTATGGTTCGTGCAGCTCTGGTCACAAAATCTTCTTTATGAGAAAGTTTGCAAGGCCGTGCAGAAGTAATGGTGTCTAGTTCAGATTGGACAGGAATAATGTTCTCCGCCAAATAGTATATACAACGGCACTAAATGAAGGCGTGACCAATACGACCAAACAAATAATAAATTCATAATGTACAGTTATATTTAAATATTAATATCTTAATAATTCACATTTAACTTTAAAATATTGATATTTTAGATTTAAATTTTATAAGATTTTAATAATAATATTTATGATTGTTTTAAAATATGAATTCATTTTCCCGGCCAACCATTACATGTACTAGACACCCTTATCACTGTAAGGCAACTTGCTAATGCAAGAAGTTGCTCAGTGCGAGGCTCTAACCTATCCCCTTCGAATACAAATCACTCAGAGTTCTATACAAAGACAGCACCCTAATGAAACATTAAGCGTTCAAATGTTGATAGGGAGTTATATACGTATCCCATGCTTTGATCCCGTTTCGGTTCCTGCATTATGTATTGTTGCTGTAAAAACAAATAACATATTTCATTCATTTTTCAAACACACATTTCCCGGCCCTTTCCAGTACATTAAATACAGTCAGTCACCAATGCTCAGTTCATTTTCCACTGCATTAATCTTATATTTTGTGAATCATCATTTTTGATTTATAAAGACGTTTCCAGTATTATACATGTCAGAGCTATGATTTCCTGGATAAAGCCAGTACTGATGCATTGGGGATCGAACTGGTGCTGTGTGGCGTCCGACACCTACGAAGCTAAGCTAGCTATCCCTACATAACGTTATATCCAATATATTCAATATTAAGCAATACTTTTAGAGAAATAATTTTTAATTCTCAAGATAGAATTATTAAGTATTAATTTCAAATGTCCCGCCAGAGCTTCCATATATCCCAAAATTCTTCTTAATAAATTTATTTGAGTATGTTTTCAATCAGCAACTCAAAAACAATCAAAATAACAGAAATTACAAAACTTACCACAAAAAAAACTGCGACTATAATCAATGGATCTCGTACAATATTTTCTGGATCTCAGAACCAATATGATTACTCCGAACACTAAAATATTCACGTTATAATTCCTCATAAAAATTATACTGAATAAAATATATAAATCCAAAAGAACGCTGAATATCTAATCAACCGCACTAACTTATCCCTTATAGCACGGGTCTAACCGAATATCGAAACATCCACAATACCACAGAATTACCGACGCTGTTCGATTATAGGTTGTTGACCCTAAGCAAATTTAAGCTTCGTGTTGAATCTAATATGAAAACTGAATTTCCTGAAAGTTTAGCAAAATTGATATTATCGACACAGATCAGGAAGTTCAGACAAATAAGTAAAGTTATTAACTTTCGCGAGAGAGCGTCCAACTAGTTTTATCTTGGTATGACACAGACAAGGTCTACACAAATACAATAATAAAATGACCAACTATTATGCAATGTTATGTTGAGTTTTTAAACGGGCGGATTATCTTATGTCACGTAACGTGAAACAATTATGTAGAAGCACCAACGTGTAAGAACGTGTATACAAATTACAGGTGTGACCAACAGAAGCAAACTTGGTACTAAAGTTGAGTGAAATGTTTGCATACATTAGGTTAAAACTCGATCATGTATTTGTTTGTTAAAATATCATTTTCCTTGTTTTGATGCAAAACTATTTTTGACTAATCTTTTTAAATTTAGAATAGAACATAATATATACATTGTTTTGTGAAATCCTCATCAAAATGACCCTATTTTTCTTTTATTTTTACAGTTATTCACAAATTATTTGATTTATTAAGATTATATCTCAAATTAAGTTTAAAATGAATTGCAAACACATATCATATCAACTCATACTTTATATCTCTCTTATCTTAGCTTCTCATTAGAATATCTAGTTCATAAATGTTTTTCATAAATTCTCATGTCTTACTCGACCGTTGTTCGGTATTCGTCATATTTTCAAGATTCGACCCCAGTTACGTATTGGCCTCCTTTTCGAGTTGAATGCCGAACCCACCGCTTGCAGAAAATTCGACCCCAGTTCGGTATACGCCTTCTTCTTGGGTTAAATATCGAACCCGCTGCTAGCGAACTACTAACTTGTAACCCGCTGCCAACTTCACGGAGCTTGTTCTTTTTTTCAGCATTTAAAGTTAAGGTATATATTGCAAAAATAAAATAAAATTGTCAAATATTCATTTAATTTTGTAACTGTAGTTGCACACAAAAAAGTCACATATATTTTATGTAACTTGCGAAACAGCGGCATTTTGAAGTTATTTAGTACATTTTGTATTTTACATCCAAAATTTAATAGGATATTACTGCCGAGTACCCTATAGATCTTGGTATCACTTAAATTGTCTGAAATGTGTTCGCATTCGATGAAAACTAATTACAAACCATACGGAATACTTCATTGATGTTTAGGCTGTAGTTGTTTCATGTTACTACCAATCATCCTGGAAGGAAGGACACGATTTATAAAAAAGAAAATTCAGCATCACAAGGCGCTATTTAAGAGCCGATTTTCATGAAAATCGTCATGATGACCAAACTGAAGTTGAAACAGTTTGTTTAATCATAGATACTGTCGATTCAATGCGTAATACTAATGGGGCAACCTTTCCATTCTAAAGAATAGCGGTGTCTACAGTTAACCCAGTATACGCAGTAAAACTTAGATAAACATAGTTTACCTAAAGGAGGAGCTTATGTTTATAACCGTTATCATTTAACTGTATTTTCGAAGAGTGTTTCTTGTTTTCTCAAAATATCGATGTTGTATTTACGACCACATGGGTCTGTATCGTATTCCACTGGGGAGCGGTGGCCTAGAGGTAGGGCGCGCGCTTCGGGATCGAGATGTCCCGGGTTTGATCCCCCTCTGGACTACTGGTTAATTTCTCTGAGCAAGACCCACATGTCAACTCCACCATGGTGTAAAATGGTACATGTAAGGGCAGTGTCTATTCCTGGGCGCCGCAGATCGATGTTGGCTGCCACTCGGCATGAAAGAAGTAGTCTCTCCAGGGAGACACGAGTGTAATTTTCAATAGGTAGCCCAATGACCAGGGGAAGTTGAAATGTCAAAGGGTGCTTGAGCGGCCTGACAGCTGAAAAGTGCCCTAGAAAATTGGTAACTTAACTTTTTTTCACTCTCTCGCTATATGTTTCAGAACAGCAGCTATTCTTACACAGTGAATGGGAAAGTGGTTGACGATACATGCCCCTATGCTTACGACCTTATCATACCCAGCCAGCGATTTGGTGTTGTTGAGGGTCGTACAAAGATTGACGACCAATTAAGAAAGTATTGTAAATATAGATCTTATAAATTCACGTGACCTAGCACGCCCTGTTCACATGACCTTAAACGTTCACTGACAATTTTATAGATTTTGCCATCATATTGCTTATCATAAGATAAATTAAGAGGATAAAATATAGCTTTTACGATCATCCCAAAATTAAACGTAGATAAAAATTTCATCGATGTATTAATTTCATAAACGACTTCCAAACATACCTAGAGGAGTAACGGGAATCGAAGCTAAGTCCTTGACAAGTGCCTAACCATAATATCAAACATAATTTATCAAAAATGGTTTTATAATAATCCAACATCAAACAACGGACGATAGGTATCGTCAACTAGACGATTATCAACCTAGTCAGGGATCTTCTCACGTACTAGTAATGAATAAAACGTAACTATTGGACCCTAAAGTGCATCAACTACATGTATATAAAAGTTATATTTGGGTACATACATTTGGTTGTGGTGATGGCTGGTTCACAACGTTGCCGTATGAAGATTTTCCGTGACATGTAGTCATACGCACGAGTATCTATGAGCTTATAGTCCATTTTATAAACAACGGACATAGGGTGTCATCCTGCGTGGCATAGTTAGAACAATTTTAAGATAAATTGCTGGTTGATTAAAACCTCCAGTACAAGACATGGTCGAGCTACGAACTCCATTCATACCATTTTTATATTCATCCCTAGAGTTCTTTAATATAAGATAATGATGTTATAGTCAGGGATTTAGAATAACAGTCAGACGTGTCAAGTGCATATAGATTTGAGCCGTTCTCCAGGAAAACCGGGCTTATTGACAAAAATACGAAAATCAAGATAATAAATCGTTACAGGACGACACTCTCATGAACACTTTCCGAAAATTTGAACGAATTATTACATAAATTAAGTTATATACTTTTGAAACTAACCACTCTCGCCGAGTTTATGAGTGACGTGGCAAACGTCATTCGAACCTTATTTGACGCAACGTTAAGAATCATTTCATAATTTGATGAATTATTGACGTAATCTTTTAAAATTTGTGTCACCTTTAGAATAATATTCTGATTTTAAAAAACATGAACAAATTGTGAGTGTTTGCTTAAAGGAACAAGTAGCTGCTATTTTTTACCACTAACCTCTTGTTTTTCTCAATTCGGGTAGTTTTCGAAAATTGGTAACCATAGCAACGACTTTAGTAATTTTATCATAATTTATCAGAAAAAATTAATATTTGTGATAATACTATGTCATCCAACTACTAACAATTTAATTGGTGAACATTACTTTTTTTCTCATTTAGACCTATTTCTAAATATCATTACATAATTACTATTGTTATGTCAATAAGCACGGTTTTCCTGGAGAACGGCTCATTTATTTACAAGTACAACTCTCTAACTTCTCTCCCTACTCTCTCTGGTTAATAATTTCAAATGACATTTCTTATATACACGTGAAGAGGAAATAGAAAGAGAAAATGGGTATACAAACGTCTGGTGCAACCGACAGCTTCCCGAAGTTAAATTTATAATATTTCATAAATGACCCACAATCCAAAATACGCTTGCCAAAATCAACCCCCCCCCTTTTTGACAGAACAGGGTGTCAGAATATGATACTATGTTACATTAATAAGCTCTGTACAATTTGGTTCGCTGCACGGTGTTTGTACGCAGTGTAGCAACGTTAAATGTCGCATCGACGCTAACTGTCGCACTTGACGTTAAATGTCGCAAGGCTGACGCTAAATGTCGCAACCGACGCTAAATGTCGCAATTCCCCCTGACGCTAAATGTCGCATCTGTGACGTTAAATGTCGCAACAAACTGGCCTGACGTTAAATGTCGCAACACTAACGCTAAATGTCGCAATCCTTTATATACACTATTTTGTAGTATTACTGTTCTAGTTTTGGTTCAGACGTATCCACAGTTATTAGGGGTTTACTCACTTAAGCCTGCAGTGATTAAAAACTTTAAAAAAAAATATTTTTTTTTACTTCTACTGTGTATATTGTATGAAATATAGACATTAGAAATTAATAAAAAAAAATTGAAAACAGTTTTTAATTACTGCAGGTTTATGTGTCGAACCCCTTTAGGTTTACCGGATGAACCATATTTTACTCGTTATACCCGGTTCAGTGAACTCTCGTACAACCGTAACAACACTGGATCGGCAAGACGAACCGTGGTGAACCGTGATACTGTAATCAAACTGGCAAAAGAGGCCTGTTTTAAGCCTTGTGGAGTCATCAGGAGATACCGGGAGGAATGGTCAACATTTCAACAGAATCGAAATATGGAGTCAAAACTGGGTTACAACCGGGGTTACACCTTAGCTGTACCGCGATGTTGCATTCCGGTACATGTATCAGTACGGATTATCTCGGTGTATCCCGGTTCTGAGCTGACAGCAGAGACCTATTATCACTGTGCCGGTTTGGCATTCCCGGTTTGTCCCGTTGTATGAACCTTTGAGACATCGTGAACTTCTTAGTCGTTTTAGGCTAACCTTGACGAACTGTGTTGATCCGACCGTATGACAGCGTACAGTATGGGTTCGATATCCACTTCAGGTGCAAACCAAGTCTGGTATTTTTTATTTTATGTATTTATTACCTGCGAGCCTTGAGCGAGCAGGTATATTGGATTGCCTTAAGTAAAAAGGCAGGGAAGAACCTAGTATATACCCGAATTATGGTTATATACGGTAATGCTCGGTAGAACCCCGTTTCGTTACGGATAATACATAATTATACTCGTTTCATCACGACCAAGGTGTGTGAAGTTGCAGTTACCGAGTATTTGTCGAACAATGCCAAATACAGTTAATAATTATGTAAATCGTAGTTGAAATTCTGTTCAAATCAGTTTATTTGTATTTACAAAAAGTAGTAATCAAACCCACACGAAGAGTTACTTAGAGGATAATGCACGGCTGATTAGGGCGGGGTCTAGATAATCAGCCCGCAGGAAGCATAATGGCCCGAGTGGCTTTAGCCCGAGGGTCGTTATCAATCGGAACGGTCCGTACGGCATTTTTACGGGATGATTCATAAGATTGTCCGAAGTTTTCCGATTGGGTGATAATGCGAACCGAGGGCCGATTATCAGGACCCGCCCTCTACACCGTGTATTTAGAGGTTAATCATGACACTAAACAGCCGATCAGGGAGGCGATACTCCGACCGGAAAATCAGTAAATATTTTTAAATACTTACGTCTATTTGTTTCAGGGGAGGGAACTCTGGTTGCTTAATTTTAATTCTATGAGAGTGACTTCCTCTGATTTTCAGGAGAAGGAACTCTGAAGTTTAAGATTAACTTCCCAGGACAGGGAACGCAGTTGAATTCATTTTAAGTCAGTAGTACCTTCAATTGTTACCAATCGCACTCCACACTGAATCAAGTTATATAATATTATGCATATTTTGTACTGGAAACAACGTTTAAGCCCTAAATGATATATTCAATGTTTCCATATATTATTCCATTACTACATCGTTTGTCTTACAGCATGGGTAAACAATTAAAATATCAATACAATTTACAAATGGCGCAAATTCCTAGTTCACGACACAACAGAATGGTAATTTAAGACCAACCCACAAAGAATCACATGTTTTCTGCATGAAGTTAGAAATAGAGATAATTTCTACGCAACCCCATGTATTAATTAGACCTTATTAGGGATTGTATTAATTAAATTATCGTGTTCGGTCGCCACAAGTTCGGGTGACAGGCAACCCCCACAAAAGACATGTAATATTGTTGCCTTGGTCACATTTTCATTCATGTGTGTATAATTATTAAATTATACATGATAATTATCTTCTTGATTACATTTTCTTCCAAATGTGTACGTATATACATGTACATTTATATAATATTTCACATTTTATGTAACCATTGTAACTGTATACTTGAATATGACTTGCATTTACACTTCATCACACTCCGTAAACAACACCGATATTTTCATTATTTCTCGACTTTTAATTAATGTATATATGGTTTATATTTGGACTGTATATACATTTATACTTGTTGATGCTCTTTAACATGTTTCTGTTATCGGTTTATTGAAAGATGAAACTCACCAACGTCTTCGACATTCATTTAGAATTTGTGGAAACGAGCTGTGTATGTGACCAACAAGACCAACAATACCAACAAGACGACCACCAGTCCCACAAACCTACGGGAACAGGCAATTGTTCAGGAATTGGGTAAAGTTTCCCAAACATTGATCAGGAAAAACGTGTTCTCGATGTAGCAGTTGTATAACTAGCTCATGAACGTCATGTGAATACACCCAAAATATACTAAATAACAAGGAATGGATTGTTATTATTTGATTTCTGTATTGTAATAAACTATTTTGTAACAAAACTTACACCTAGTTTTTTTTAAAGTTTTCGTGGCGTATTGTATAACTTTTCAATTTACAGTCATGTTCATTAAATGAAACAATTTTTATCTTGCCATGAATTTATTTCAATAAACATCAAGGAAGCATCAATAAAAAAAGAATTTATACAACTGTCAAATTTGAACCAAAGTCCTACATAAATTTATATATCTTCGGAAATTGAATGTATTGCATCATGAGTGTGATTAAAACTGGATAATCGCCGACATATTTGAAATAATTGACTTTGAGATCTACAAGCGCGAATAAAATAATTTCCATGTCTTTGAAAGGATGGTAGTTGAGCGCCAGATTTGAGAGTGTGCCGTTCCTCCCATGTTTCGATTTGGAACCGCGTACTAAGTCGAACTAAAATGGCAGCGATAACTCCCGGCATTAAAGTAAAGATTGTTTCTTGCACCTACTATATCAAGCTATATAAAATGCATTTTGTTTACGTACATTTTCCACAGTAAAGTAAATATTAAAAAAAAAATCCACTCACCACAGTAGTTTTCAAAATTAAAAAAAAATCCGATTTGATACAACCGTTTATCTTTAAACTAAATCTGGTAGGGACACATTTAATAGCTCACAGTACTAAGAATGTGGGCTATAAAATATTATATTGGTTACAGGTACAAAGACCATGTGTAATTAATTTCGCCTCATCGTCATAAAATATCTGATAAGGAATTGATTGCTTAAACAAAAGTTGACAAACCAATCAACAAGAGAATGAGAAGGAAGTTGTATTTGTTAATATTGTTTGAAATGTGCCCGTGTTTCGTGTGTCTTATTAAAATGGAATATCTGAGTAACTATGGAGGGATTTAATAAATATGAGTTTCGATGAACTCAAACACAAGACCCCTTGCTTATTAACTTTTTTTCCTGCTCAACTCTAGTTCGTATTCTAACCTCAAAAGCCCCAAACAATTAAACATTTCGTGAATTACTAAAACTTTTTTTGCATAAATTTCCTTATGACAAGCAGAATGAAATTTCAATGCAACAAGGTTAAGATTATTTTATGTAAATGAGGTGGAATAGTGGCGAGTACCCAAAACATTTTATAATCATTGGTTCAGGTTTGTTAATTTATAATTGGGTTACCCAAAACCGTATACATGCGCAGTATTTATACCATCGTTCACCTGAAATTATTAGCCTACATCCCATTATCATACATTCGTATACCCGTAAATCCCGCTTTTGCAGCGTTCTTGTTGGTATATTTAAACAGTGTCTAAATACGTCACGTCCTACCATAAAGTACTCTCGAATCCGATCTCATCGCCGGTAGTTGATATTTACTTTCGTCAAGGGAGCTAACTCATAATGCCATGTCTGATTAATTTCAATAATTTCTATCAGAGTTGATATGTCTAGCTGACGGAGGAACGTACACCCCTGCGTACACTACATTTGGTAGATTAACTTCCATTGTTAAAGATCAAAGAAATAACCCCTTCCAGAACTTCAAACGAATTAGGTGATCAGGAAATAATTCAAATAGAATTTTCTATTGTGGACTTGTGGTAGGCCACTCGTCCGACCACCTAAGGTAGCTTCGTGTGTGCGGATAGGTGGTCTGACGGACAGACAGTCATAAAAAGCTGCAAATAAAGTTTGTTCACGCGAAAATTTTACGGACAGCATTAAAACATATAAAGACTTTGAGTAGATACTTCATTCATCTCTCCATGAGGTATTATTACGTGACACAATTTCAATGATATAATAAAAAAGTTTCGTAGAACTATTGACGTTTGCTACAATGGATGATATGTCGAACAATTTTTTTCAAGTCGAGTGGTAGCAACCTTACATAATGAGATAATACTGCTGTACATGTAATTCTATAACAATGGTTCTAATTACAGATGTTTAGCCAATGTGATCACAACAGGGGATTGTGCAAGGTTCATTTGTAATTTGTTCGGATTCATTGGATTGGTTATGTATCGGTTGCAGGCTGGTATCATGATACATGTTTGTGTTGCATTTAAAATTTTACACCGGTATAATTGCTTTGTCATTGAATATTATCCTATGCACACCTTTGTTTCGCTAAGTACTAATTAGTCGTAATTGTTTAGCTATTCATACTTATGACATATGATATGTAAATGTTTTTTATTATATATTTGTGTTCAATGTATTTTTACGCTATTATACGCCTCCGGGAAACACACCTACTCTTCATCGACTCATCTTCCCCAAGTTTATACCTTATTTCATCGTTTTTTACATTAATAAGACACTCATCTAAGTTATTTTCCAAGCGAAGTGACTTACTTCCCGATATATACTTTACTTACTGGTAAATATAAGTTTTGAAACAATAGGAACACAAACGTCGGTGTTAAACAAAGGTGGTGCTATGTACACGTACTATTACATGTAATAATAAAGGGTCACTTCAGTAACAAAATAATCAAGTCGTTTTGCTCAAGTCAGGAGAGCTCTGGGTAATACGATTAATAATTACCTTCCTAAATATCATGGACATTAGTACTTTTTTAAATGCAGTCAACCATTGTTAAGACCAAAGTTGCTCTTCAGCTTGATGTGATATCGGTATACTATATCCACATACGTCAAATCGCTCATTGATCGCATCTTTGCGGACGCACATTGCGGACGACGTATTGCGTACACACGGAGTGCACCCACATCTTTAAACCCCAGTTCGTATTTTGGCGAACGCGGATCACGGACGCGTGCACATGGAATATCGGCCTTATCCGACTTTACCACTGTAAGAACTACAGTTACTTGAAATACTTATACTGCTGTACTAGTACAAACTATATATTATAAGAAAACAAGAAAACTGTCCGAAAATTACTCGTAACTTAAGGTAAAGCTCGTTGTTTCAACTTCAGTTAGGTCAACATGACAAGTTCCGATTTTCATGAAACTGGGCTCATAAGAAACGCCTCGTGCTGCTTATTTTAAATAGGTATCAGTCTGATAAAGTCCTTTTCACCTACTAAGCCAGCTATTTGCCTTTGTTGGTATGTAACAGTCATAAGAAATGGTAGACATGTACTTGTGCCGGTATATTATAGTGGGTATGTGTGTTATATTAATCAAAACATGTGTTTACATGATTATGTTTATTAAACTAACCTGCTATCCTATATTAAAAATGATACTCTGTCTGAATGTTTTTATTTGTGGAATTAGATCTAGAAAGTTTAAAATAACGACTCTTGTTTGCGGATGATATCATGTTGTTGTCTCATACAAATTTATGGTAAGGTCTTGAAGAAAGTATGTTATTTCTTCGACCTTTGTAACTCATTGTAACTCATTGTAACTCATATGACGATAGTAATTTTATGTCATTTGTGAGTCATCCCCCTTTAAAGGAAGTGTCACTATTCCTTTAAGGGTTAAGGACATGTGGTAATGGTACTTGACGTTATCCTTGTCCTTGTTGAGGTTCACATTCAGTTAATACCCCTACAGATAACCAAATCGTTGTACACCACTATTTTATTGTAGCAAAGTATTACTATGTACCATGTCTCCTAAGTTTTATCTTGCATTTTGTTTCGGCAACATAATACTGATGGGAGATTAAATAGCTTTGAAAAAATTGTATATTTTATGCACATTATATATTGTTTTAACCATGTTTTAGTCAGGACTGTACAGCACTTTTGAACGTGTGTATACATGAAAAAGGGCTATATAAATACGGTATAATAAATAAAGAATAATAAATAATACAAATAGAAGTCTCAAGCCATAACTTAAAGACGCGCATATACTACGTGCGTGTTATACTACAACTTACGAGTGTACAGTTACAACAATGCTAGAGCGCAAGGACTGTAATGATGTACGTACTTAATTGTTGCTTTTTACCAACACACCCATCCACGCTCTCAGTTCAGCTGTGGTTCAAAACGCTCGGGTATTTTTTTATCCAGGTCACCAATGTCGGTTATTAACGAATATCTGGTATACCATTACGCAGTCTTTGCAGTGTGGATATACCTGGATAGAACAATTACAACACCACATGGTACTATAACAAGAGTACAATGACTGTTATACTATCTGTACGCTTTTGGTGTGCCTTATTACCAGCACACCCATCCACGGCCTCAGTTGAACTGTGGTTCAAAACTCTCGGGTACATCTTCTGTTATTATATCTCGGGCAACATTATTGACTAACGATGGAATAAATTGTATATCAATTTTCTGTCAATCCGGTGTGGTCATGTCTGGATAGTATTTGATTCCGGTTCGAGCAAAAAATGAAACTTTTTGCACAAAAATAGTTAATAGCTTGGTTAGTACTAGTAAACGTTTCAGATGGAGCGTCGACTATATCCCGTTAAAATTGGTCAAACAAAAAGGACTAACACTTGTTATACAGTATCACTTTTGTATGAACTCGCATCAAATCGAGAATAGGGCATTTTACCAGGGTTGCGAAAAAATAACAAAAACACCAATCGGCCAGGCAGGGCAGCAGCCAGCAGAAACAGTGGAGTACGGAATTAAAGGCAGAATAACTACACAGTCTTTTTGGTCTCGAATAATGCGCAAATACCCTGAACATGACTTAGTTTATTTCCTTAATGATTTAAAAGTGCGAATCTATTTAAGCAAGATAATTAGTATGTTGGCGGAATGCACAAACTAAATAGAGCTTAGGAAAAACACATACCCACTGTTTATTTGAAGACTGCACGACGTTGTAAAACAAGATATTAAAAAAGAATATAGAATACCGATGTAGCTGAAAATGAAAAAACATGCGATCTTTTGTACCAGTGCAAAGCGCCCTTTTAAAACACATGCTATTCTTTCCCACATTATATAAGCTATCTTGAGAAACAATGTTTTTTTCTAACAGTCTGTCACATTTGCACACACATGCTTCATTGAACATATTGCATGTAGGAAGTATGTAAGCCAGTTGTATCCGTTTTTTAATTAAATTGTCTTTTTAATCAAGAGTACAAATATCATGTTTCCTCACGCAATGCTTTATTGAGCATATGACAACACCGTGATATGTAACGTACGAACCCAGCCATACGTGAAATTATCTTATTTTTTACAACGAAATAATGTTTCAAGTTACTGATGCAATACATGTGTAAAATGTGGCACGATTTTCATGTTCAATCATAAAATGACATTGTAAGGCGAAACGTAGCTATCTAGTCCAGTCAAAATAGGCTCAAAATGGGCCTAACCCAAAACAAATTGCAAAAAGTCCTCAAAAATTTGATAAGGGGAAAGGGGTAAAATCCAAGATGGCGTCCAGGATGCCTGCCATAAATTGCCGAACCACTAACTATCAATTTTCAAACGATGAAGTTCTATATATAGATATAATAAGGAATATTTGCATGAAAAGTGTTCATAAAGAAGTGTGCATTAAATTAGACGGGATAAGTGACAACTCAAAGGTCAAGGTCAATGCTATTTCAAGGTCAAACTACTAAAAAATTAATTTTCCTCTATACTTTCATTGGTTTAAGATATATTTTACATTGCTTGTGGCTATAAAAGCATGAAAATAGTTGGTAAGTGTATATTTATTTATTATAAGGCATATTTTAAAATCAGAATATTGAAAGTTTGTGAATACACCCAGCTTTACTCCAGTACATCGTGTAAAAGAGCTGATTGTGATAACTATTATTTTCAGTTGTAGCATTAGAATTTTCATTGATATAACTAAATGTTTGTGTGAATATTATAAATTAAATAAGGTTTTTTAAATTGCCTGCAACAACGACCACTTTGAGGACAAGGTCAATGCCATTTCGAATCAAATTACAGGAAACAAGATTATTATGCTATATTTTCATTGATATTGGATATATTCACAATTTCTTTTGCTATTAAAGCATGGAAGTAGTTGGTATAATCTACTCACTAACCAATCAAGGGTCAAGGTCGTTCAGGATACAAAAATACACAGTTACAATGCAATGATTTTTCCACACTGTATTTTGTCAGTGGGCTAGATATTTGTCTTGTAGAGTTGCTTAGAGTAAAACAATATTCAGTATGTTGCATGTGTGCTTAAAACATTGGTGGGTGAGAAATGTGGTAACTCATATAACGAGGATGAATATTCAAACCCTGTAGTTTGCCCATAGGGCATAATATTATGCTATTTGTTCAGTACATTGATGAGCATCACATAGGTCCAAAACTGACTGTGTCAAAACTGATTACTGCCACGAGGTCGTTGATGACTGTTCAGACGTGCTCCTACAATTATACCATTGAATGATTGCATGGCTGTTAACAACCGTTCTTAATATGCAGTTGGACCATGTGTGGTTGTTGTTAGCAGTGTAACCACTGATGAGTCCTCTATTTCGTATGTAATGACTATTTTTAACACCCGACGAGTCCGATATAAACAAGGCCTAACTACAAGGACTTTGATACATAAACTGTTGCCAACACAGGCTAGTACCAAATCGGGCCAAAGATAATCCCTGCACTAATAAGTCCCCTATTGACACTACATTAATGGTTCCCACCAAAGGTCGTGCTAAAGATGAATGCTCCGTGTAATGGTGAGACCTTTCAGTACATAGAATGACAGTTCCCCAACATTATTGAATATACTATAATACAATAATGTAGTACCTTGTGATTGTTCCCTAAACTGATTAGTCAACGATAGAATATTGTTATCAACACTAACAAGTCCCCACAGGGACTAGGATAAGTGGTATCAGCTCTGATCAGTACCCTATATGACATAGGACGGATGAAGCCAACGCTGATAAGTTCCCACAGTGACTATGGCAACTTCTGCAAGCACTGATGAGTCTCCCTTAAGACCTTTATTGATGGTTCCCAACACTGATGCACTGATGAGTCCGAGCGGACCTTTTATTTCAGCTTTTAACACTGGTAAGTCCTTCATATACATGTACACTAATATGACTGTAATGAACACTAATAAGTCTTCAATGGGCCCTTATATGCCTGCTGTCAACATTTCCGAACATGTAAGACAAGTACCTCAGAGGATCGTGCATGACTGTTTCCAACTCTAATGAGTCATTTATAGATCCTTATAGTTTTCTGCCAATACACGTGAGTCTAACAATAGGGACTAATTAAAACAACTGCGTATGACCGCTTCAACGATGTTACTGCGTACATAGACATAGACCACTATATGTCTGCTGCAAACATTATTGAGATTCTCTTATGGCTTAAGACAACTGCATCAAACACAGGTAAGTCTCCGAGAAGAGATTGAATGACTTCTCCCAGCATTGCCGAGTGCCCCACATAATGCCTTCATTATTTGTTCATAGCACTGATGATGGTCCCTGTATACACAAATATGACTGATGCCAATGCCGATGAGTTCACCACAGGGCTTAATACGACTGTCGTAAGTGATTCAACGCTTATTTAGCCTTCCATATGGCTTTGTATAATCTATTGAGCATTGACGAGGTCCCCTCATGTGACCTTCATTGATTGTTTCATACACTAGTTGGTCTATAGAAAGCCTTGGATGAAGACACCTCAAAACACTGGTGAGTTCACCTAAGGGTATATGATGACTTCTCAAAACCCTTGTGAGTCATTTTAAGTGTGGCAGTTCCATACACGAGTAAGTCCCCATATGGGAATATGCTCAATTTACATAGGCCCTATTTGGACGGATTCAAACACTGGTGAGTTCCGTATGACAACCACAAATAGGTTTTAGGATGACTATTTTCTAGGGGGTGACCTATGAAGACAGTTCACTGCACTAGTGTGTCCCTAATATAACATAAGATAGCAGTTATCTACTCCACGGAATGGCCAATAGTACTTAGGATGACAGTTCTCTACACTGGTGAGTCCCACTTAGTACCTAAGAGCTTAGATAACAGTTCCTTACCTATGTGGAATAAAGGATGACTGTTTCTTATGCCCAGGGTGGACATATGGTGACTATTGTGTCATTGTTTTTCCCTGATACTTACTTACTTACAATGACAGTCTCGAACACTGGTGTGTCTCCCATAGTACTGATGATGATACTTCCCAATAATAGCGAGTCCCCAACAGTACCTAGGGTGACAGTTCCCAACATTGATGAGTCCCTTTTTATGTCAATTATGACTGTTTCAAACTGAAGAACCACATGTGGCATTGGGTGAGTATTTCCAGCATACATGAATTCTACACAACGTTAATGTTTACAGCTCTAATAAAATCGATATTCTTAAAACGTTGACCTTTACAGACATGCACCTTGACCTTCAAATGGTCATTGTTTAATTCTGGTTTTAAGTTCAATATATTTAAGTATTCTTACTTGTAAGCACTCATTTGTATCATTGGTAAGACAAACTAAGCTTTTCAAATTTTCATCTCGAAATGACCTTGACCTTGGCTTTCATATGGTCACTGCTGTGAGTAAAAGTGAAGGACACTACCTAATGAACATTTTCATTCCATTTATGTATCATTATATCTACATATTAAATTACAAAAGCGATATTAAACAAATAATGGTTTCGAATCCATAACGTCTTGGATGCCATATATACTTGATTACAAGTGGTTGTTTTAACCGAACTGTAATGTTTTAAATTAACAAAACTATTCATATTGAATTAATACATATCTAATAACCATTATAACAATTTTATAATGATGGAGATGTGGAAATTTATAATATGGCAAGGGAAATAAGTGGGAAACCACTATTTTTAAGTTTTTTTCGTATTTCGTCCTTGAAATGACCTTGGCCTTGGCCTAAAAGTGGTCACTATTGCAAGCAAATTTGAAGGACACTACTTAGTGGAAATTATAAATCAAATTATGAAGAATTATAGCTATATATAAAACTACCACATTAGTATTTAGAGGTTATATAGTTCATGGCGGCCATCATGGAAGCCATCTTGGATTTTTCAACTTTAGACACATATTTTTTTTGAGGACTTTTTTTCTGGTGATCAGCATATGATTACCTTGCTAAAAATCGAAAAATTGCTTCCGTTGCAATTTGTTTTACCTTTAATGTTAATTTGACTGGACTAATCACAAACACTGTATATGCGAGTCCGGTAACTGCAATAAGGCATGTACGTTGAATTATATGTATTCCTATATGTCATACATGCTCCATGTTTTTGTGTTTGAAAGGTATGAGAAAATTAGACAGGGAAGGTAGCACTCAACCTAACCAGTCGAGCACAGAAATCAGAAACACCACAACACAACTACCCGGGGCAATGCCCACACATAAGCCAAAGAAACAATAAAAACAATCCATGTCCCCGCCATTGTGTTGTTACTGTTTTCTGTGCTCTGCTGGTTAAGTTAATTGCTTACTTCCCTGTCCGATTTCCATACCTTTTTTACTATAGCCGTCCGCAAAATTTCAAAGAGCTTAGTCATGATTGTTTATGAGCATATGGCCAGGAATGATTTGGTTGATAATATAATCGAATCGATTTTGATAACAATCAGATAACAAACAAATCACTTGGACAGCTCGCACCGAGCGAGCGAATAATACTCGCAGACCTACCGAATTGAAAGCACGTTGTCATCTGCTAGAAAGTACGCTCCTTTGTAGACCGATCCGTCTCTCGGGCGTCTGGAAACACATAAACACATCATACCTCGGTAGCGCTTTGCTAAGGCAACGGACACAATATTATCGTAAAACAATTATCTGTCAGTAGGTCGATGTGTGACGTCACTATCCCAAACGAATTCAATTAAATAACTCCAAACTCTACATGGATGCTGGTCATGCAATGCTAGAAAGGGCATATTAGTACAATTTCTTTTGGGGTCAATAGCTAGGTCAAAGGCAAAAGTATCACAATTGCATTTGAGATCAATATGTCAAAGGCAAACGTCTAAGTGACTTGTAAGGCAAAAGTCTTAGTGACTTAGTTTCCGATCAATATATCTAGAACGGTTAAGTCAATGCTCTTCATACCGTACCATATGGTTGGTCACCATCAATAGTTGATCTCAGTCGATTTGCATGGGTTAGTAGGAAGAAGCTCAACGCCGCCCATGACTTTCAGTTGCATGTACTTAATATGTTCATACCGTTGAATATATATCAACACCACAAAATGCTGTTTGCGTCTATCATGACTTGTGAAATGCTTAATTTGGTCGCCGTTTTGGCATGGGTTTCTGTGGGCACTGCTCACGGTAGGGTAGTTGTGTCGTGGAGTTTCTGATTTCTGTGCTCGGCTGGTTGGGTTGAGTGCTACCTTCCCTGCCTGATTTTCTCATACCTTTTTTTAAATCAAGTATTCAGTTCTTGTAATGATGTTTGTTACGTCACACAAGAAAAGAAGTAGACCTTTTGATTAAGAGTCTGCAACTTTTTAAACGTATGTTATAGTTTGCCCCTACAAACTCATTTACAGAACCTTATATAATCTTCACAACGTATGGTTCCATGAATTTGTCACTTAGAAAAGAATTACGGCTTATGATCTTCGGTACTGGAGATAATAAAAGAAACTAATCATTTATGTGTAACAATTTATTTTTACTGGGAATGTTTTACAAAACAAGCGCTATGATTGTCATTTGATTGTTTTTTGTTTACCTTTATCAAATTTTGAGTACTACTATATTGGGTGGATACTAAATTACAATATAATAAAGCAGTTTAATTGTAATTAAATTACTTGTGTATCATTCGTGAAAGCAATAACTTGAAAAGATTGTTAACCTCAGATATATTTTATATGCATGAAACAATTATCTTTCAGGTGTGCATTACCTTTCGAATCGCATGTCAGAGATCTCGATGGGCCTACGATAACATTTTATTTTACCACCAGGCGAGCTGACCAACCGATCTCATCAGTTCCAACCCGGCTTCCATCGATATTGGAACCTTCCCTTCCAAGGATGATGCCCTAACCACTTAGCCACGGTCGCAGTACATAATAGTAACATACTTAGTGAATCAAAGCACTGATCATGTTGAGACAAACTAGTATACGTTGTAATGCGCCACATGGTCCCATCGACGCACCAGAACGGTTGGTACGTACATAATACACAACTGCACATTTACGCTAATGCAACTTAAAGGGACTCGACACCAGTTGGGAAATTGCAAAATTTATCAAGAAGCTCTTTTAAGTCGCATTTGTTTGGCTAGACCTACCTTATCTATTTTAAATACGAATCTGGACTTATCATCTAGAAGAAACATGATCGCATTACCAGTGTGGGGAATCACGTGACTAAAATGGTACGCGGCACTATGAAATAGATCGCGAAAATCTGGATATTTGGATAGTTTTTCGATTCTTTGTAAGTACTCCTTGATTATGTTTACTAGTTATATAGTGCAGGCTATGCGAAATTTAACGCGCTTTCTAATGGTACACGTGTCATTCCTGTACTCTCTCTGGTTTCTGAGATACCTTCGAGGTTTTAAGGCGAACCAGGGACATATTTTGCCAATATTTTTAGATAAATTACACAAAAACCGTGTTTAATGGGAATATATTAGACCATGTTCAGGTGTCAGTACTTGATTGTATTCGGAAAAGAGTTTTTGTTGAAAACCAGTTACTCTTTCATACTTTATTGGTATTTTAATGCGTTATTTTGCTAAAAATGACAATTTATTGAAATGGTACACTCCACGGAACAACAATGTTGTGATACAAACCACGGATCATTTTAAACTTGTATTTTAGAGCAAGTAACTTTTTTCTCCATCATCGTTTTTTGTTTAGTATATTTCATTATGCTTATTTTTAGTTGCCTAATAATAGTTTTCATCTATTCTTTTACAGAAATAACAGGATCAAAGAAACATGGTGCAGAGAGAATTGGAATCGAAACTGATCTGAATCAATTGAAGGAACTAGAATGAGTCGTGCTATAGTACAAAATATAAAAAATGTTACGATTTTGTATTCTGTATTGACCATTACATCAAATTAAAGGATTTTTCCAAAAATGTAAACGTTGTCATTTCGATCAGAACAGATAAACCTAATTTGAGCTTTTTAATCTTTTTTTAAATGCGACACTGATATAAGTTGTCCTTTACCAGGATAATATTCCATTTGTATACAATGTATATGGTCTTGAATATCAACATAATGTCGACATTTTGGGTAAAAATGTCTAAGATCGGGCAAATATTAATGAACTTATATCGATACCAAGTCATTAATTCTTTAAATGAATGCCACAGGGTGTATCGGTTAATTAAAACATATAATAGACTTTCAATTCTAAATTATGTAAAATAGGTAGCATATCAAGGGTCTGCAACACCACTGCAACAAAACAAGGCGATGCGACTTCTTCGAATTTCGCATAATGCTGTTTCATGCTAATTAATGTGTGACTTTCATTTTCTGGAGTTATGTCTTTGTTGCGCAGTATTTTTTTAAACACGTATTTGTCGACTTTTATTACTTACCCTCTCCAGTAGCTCAGTGGATGCGTTGCCCGGTGACACTGGCTCAAATCCGAGTGGAGGCAATCGCATGCATGTCATATTTTAGCAGAAAGGTAACGGACAAATGCTCGACATTTTTGCTACCAAAACAATTAATTCATTTTTATCTGTGTCATATGAATTTAAAAACTAATTTTGGCTTCCTTTTAAAAAATAAACTCCACTCCCACTATCGAGTTTTTAAACCGTTAGGCCAGAGATCCGTGAGTTGTACATTGTTTCCGACACCATTTGCTCTGTCATACATTGAAGAGTTGTTCATAATGTTCTACTTCAGTATTAAATTTTCTTCGACTAGATTTATTTGTGATGTTACATTATCAACTGTTTTACATGTATACTAATATAATAAATGCTATCGAAGAGTCATTTTGATTTTGTCAATATAAATGTTTGTTTTCTGGTTAATATCTTTGTGAGTATTTCGATATTGAACTATATTTTCGGCTGCCATTTTAATGCGATTACACAGCAGATACATTAACTATTAGTTCGTTGATACTTGTTCAGATGGGCATTGTATACCTTTATGTACGCTCATAATCACAAATGAAGAGAAAAAACCATTACATCGCCATTTTTTCTTTTTTCTTATCGAATTAGATAGTGCATCAAATCAACTATCTAATAAGGAAGAGCGATGGTCGGTTATATAAGTACAACATGTCAATGAAGTAAATGGACAACAAACTATTATAGATGGGTGTGTTGAATTTAATAATAAAAATCAAAACAGCACAGTGATTGTGGAAAAAAAATTAAAATACACAATTGCAATGAAATAACTAAAATCACATGTAAATTACCGTCCGGCATGGATTAATGTAAAATTATATTGGATTCCATTCCCGTCCAACTATATACAATCTTCAAACTACACGAATAAAAGCTATGTCTCTGCTTGATTAGATAGTACATTGCATTGTTTTAAGATTCATTCCACATTCGTTCTGGTGATAGTGTGTCTAAATTTTCTTTTATTTTAGTTGGCCCGTGATGTGTTCCCTTCATTCGTCTCAGCCTAGCTTCTCGACAACGTCTTGCTGTAACTTCTGTATAAGAATAAAGGAAACCTAATTAAACAACTGAAAACAATTGTAATCAATCAGTATTCTGAACCAAGGTTCCAAAATTCGGACCAAATTTTGTTCTAAAATGTACAGGACTGGTTTAAAACTTATCCGTGGTTAGTATCACAAATATGTTATTCCGTGGAGAGTATCATTTCAATAATTTGACATTTTTACAAGAAATCCCTTAAAATCACCAATAAAGGACGTTATCAGGCACTGTATTTCAACGAGAAGCCTTTTCCGAATACAATAAAGCACATGCACCTGACCGTGGCATAATAAATTGCCTTTAAATACAGTTTTTTGTGTAGTTTATACACAGTAATGTAGACTTGTTGACAAAATATTCCACTGGTTCGCATTAAAACCTCGAAGGTATCTCAGAAACCAGAGAGAGTACAGGAATGACACGTGTACCATTAGAAAGCGCGTTAAATTTCGCATAGCCTGCACTATATAACTAGTAAACATAATCAAGGAGTACTTACCAAGAATCGAAAAACTATCCAAATATCCAGATTTTCGCGATCTATTTCATAGTGCTGCGTACCATTTTAGTCACGTGATTCCCCACACTGATTACGTCGGTTTATTAAATTTAGAAACCAAAAAATCTATTGCGTGACTAAATCATGTTCGGTAGTTTTCATCAATAGCGCATTTGATCGTAATTGTAAATTGTAATAATACTAAATGTATTCGTTAAACATAGTTTTGTGATTAAAATGTCTACAAAAAACGTGTTTTATCATCGAAATGGTGTTAAGTCCCTTTAATATAAAAACTATTCCCACCACACTTGGTTAAATGGATACGTTCGCCGTACTGCTAATGTTCGCTGTATCGCTTTCGAATGCCTGTCCTCTCTGAACCGGAATAAATTCAGGGGATGCTGCAGTGTCTCTTCCATTTTCATCACTTTTATACACTTCCAGTTCGATCTCATTAGTGCTGCTGTATTTAATATGTTGACAGAGGTTCCAACTTTTCAACACACCGTTTCGGAATTGCTTGTGTCTTGCGACATATATGAGAGGGTTCCAAATGATAGAACACTTAGCGAAAATTGCTGGTGCCACTTGAACGGCCATAGGGATCGTGTAATGATCCCCGAACGCTGACCATAAAGAAAGAATCGCATAGGGCATCCACGATATTACAAATGTTCCTGAAAATAAATAATAATTATATAATTTGTATTGAAAGTATGGAGGTTTATGATCATTGTGATTTGTATGTACTAATTGTCTTTATTTAAAAATTGTTGCAAACAAAAGTTGAAAATCTCTTATCAGATTATAAAAGAATACTGCCTAGTTTCCTTCCGTTCATTTCTCCAAGGTAACGTTTTCCATTCTGCAAAATGCACACTTGGCACCAGTAGAAATTTACATGTATGTTTTTTTAGTTTATAGAGAACATTGCCATAAGGAAAATGGGTAAAAGACACATAGTTATATGTATTCAAGGTAAAAATGACACGCCTGCAGTAAACATAATGGGAATATATAGCGTTCATTTTGCACCTAGCTTCCAGAACTCATTAGCCACATTTTATTTCCCAATCTTCCTTTGCTAACGAATAGGAAACACCCTAAATTACGCGGAATAACTTCATAATAAGGATGTGATCTATTTCCGTTATTTTTACTGTTTCTTGCAGGCATTTATTTTTGCCTGGTACATAACGGGGATGTGTTATGACATTTTAGTCCGCTTAGCTAAGTCGGTAGAACAAAAGACTTCTGATTTCGGGATTGTGGGTTCGACCAACTTAATTCACTGATAATCTTTCGGATAAGACTTTAAACCTAAGTCCCAGGTAATGGTGCTATACACATGACATGTAAAAGAACCAGTGGTGTCTCTGGAATGAGTATACTTCCTGTATACGCACTATCCCCCGAAACCTAAAATGGGAGGGGCTCGCTCATAAGGAATATCCGATGTGGAGGATGAATAAAAGTGAATAAATATACATGTAGAAGGACGGGGATGTAGCCCCACCTGCATTCATGTTTGAACAACTCTCGTACTTAGTTGCTCAAATGCATTCACTTGGAGGCAATGAAACCTTGTTGAATGCGCCTTAAAAATTGGAAAATGTATAAACATGTAAACCCACACGTACCTATCATAATTAAGACAGTAATGGCCACTTTTCTCTCTCGGTTCCGTCGGCGGGTATTTTTAGGTGTTAAAAACTGCATTTGGTTCCGCTTCTTATATGTCTAGAAAAAGAATAAACATTCATTTTTTTTTATTATATTTACTTATAAATAAATATATGAATATTAACCATGTTCACTTATTTTACGATCTACATTGCTGGGACGCTGTAATATTGTTGCGATAAAAAATAATTAGACAATCAACGGTTATAATTAACAATAATGAATATTTAATTCATGTAGTCTACGGTTTCCCGTGTGTTTGTCCATGGGCAAAACTGCTCACTGGTTTGTTAGACGTTTTAATTACATCAATGACCTAAATGTTTACAAAAATGTTTGGTAATAGTACACAAACATACGTCAGAACATTTTAGCACTTGACCATAACCAACGTCACTGAATTAATTAACACTTCGGACCTACTAATTTTGAGATACAGATTGGTCAGTCACAGCATAATATTATACCGACTGCATTACCAACGGTTTCTACTCAAACTTATGCAAATCGCTGGCTTAGCATTAGAAAGCTCGTAAGTACAAAATCGATATTTTGAGCAAACAAGAAAAAGACTGTCCTAAATTGCTCTTAACTTATGCTGAAACAAGCTGTTTAAACTTCAGTTCGGTCAACATGACAACTTCCGAATTTGATGAAAATATACTCATAAGAATAAGAAGCGCCCTGTATTGCTGATTTTAAATATGTATCAGTCTTATAAGGTTGTAAGTAGTAATTAGAATCTACGACCTTCTCATTCTAAGCCAAAAAATTGTACATGTAAGTGTCGTCAAAATGAAAGTGAACAAGAATTTGTGTCGAAGCATTGCCTTACCGTGCTGGCGATCCTTATATACGCATACATAATTATGAGCAGGGGTATAAGCCAGGCCAAGGTGCATATACTGATTGTGTAGCTTAAATCCACAGCTTCCTTCGCCTCCCATGTAGCACAACACGCTAATTCCGTATCTTCCAGTTTGAAATTGGACCAGCCAAGCAAAGGTCCCGTCGCCCAAAGAAAGCCATATAGAAAGGAAAAACTGATCACGAAGGTACACTGTTTAATATTCGTTAATCTCCGTTCGTAATGCACTATGATAAAATACCGATCCGCAGCAATGGACGTTAATGTTGTTATTTGAGCAATTCCTAACATCGTTGTAATAAACGCATAAAACTGACACAATGGCATACCAAATATCCATTCTTTTTCAAAACTTGAAACAATCACAAACGGTATGCCAAATATAGATTGCCCAATATCACTTATGGCAAGTCCCATTATTAAGCAGGTATCTGTTGTTCTTACCCGTACGTTTTTGGCAAATGTGTATAGCACCGCAAAATTTGCTGAAAATCCAATTATCCAAACACAAACTAAAACAACCCCTATTGTATAATACATCCATGGTAATAGCGCTCCTTTAATTGCTTCTTTCGAACGAATATTGCTCACGTTTGATAAATCATAGTAACCCATTATAATTCGAAAACTAGGAAATGGAATCACATAGCGTTACTATAAGAATTCGAAAACTAACAAATGGAATCACATATCGTTACTATAAGAATTCGAAAACTAGCAAATGCAAACACAAAGTGTTACTATAAGAATTAGAAAACTAACAAAAGCAACACATAGCGTTACTATAAGAATTCGAAAACTAGCAAACGGAATCACATAGTATATCATTTGAAGTTCGTTGTACAAAGTCAATACTTATTACTGGAGCAACTAATGAAAGAACACCTTTATATGATTGTCACCGCACAATAACTTTTCCGCGAATCCGATCGTATTTGTTGCGACCATGTATATCGGGATTCTTGAAGTTATTACGAATACTTGTATGACATTTGATACATATAGCAGAATGTCATATCGCCGTAAAATCATCAATAGTCGTGTAGTTATAATTTTAGACCCATCCAGCATGTTATCTTTAGTAGTCATACAGCGGTGAATCAATTTGATATCAATTTATTTTTATGTGTTGAAGGTTGCATTGCTTTTCACTATCCAATACTATCCAATAAAGGATTGAAAATCCCTTTACAGCAACGATGTTGATCACCCCTAGTACTTTTAAATAGTCCTGACAACATCTTATAATGGACTTGTTAATACATGTAAATATACACGCATATCACAAAAGAGACGACTAACAAAAGTGGACACCGTAACACCAAATAGTGTCATTCGATTGTATACTTGTACATGTGTAATTATTATTGTAATTGTCCGTTCTACAATCCTTGTAACGTTACATAGAAATATATCCAATTATTGTATCCATCCATATAATTCAATAGTATCCATATAATTCAATAGTATCCATATAATTCAATAGTACATTTTGTATCTATATAAGTATGTATTTTATAAATAGCATTGTTTGTATTGTGATTAGGTGCTGTAGCTAATCTGCTGTTCTGCTGAGTGTTTTTCTAAACTTAAATCAACTATGTATTACTATATATCAGGGTGGACATACCACGTGGTGTGTGACGTAATTTTTTGCTAAGACGACAAGAAGAAAACTGTCATCAAAACGAGAAAAACAGCCGTAAGTATTTTATTCGTTGATCAATTTTCCCGAGACTAGCACCACGCTCAAGCCCAGAAAGAATAATATGCATGTCATTGAATGATTTGGTACAAAAACCAACAGTTTTTCCCAGAAAGTGGCTCAACGGTTAGAAATGGTCAAAATCTGAAAAGCAAAGACGACAAGAAAATATTTATTTCATCATTCATAGCTCTTTTGAGCATAGTAATGCAAAATGCGTACTGCCGACATGTATAACAATGTACTAGAAACACCCTGTTAACATAGGTAAGCATTATATGGTCCATTTCATGAAATATTTTGTGAAATACATAATTCGTCTGAAAATGCTAAGACGACAAGAATGGAAAGACGACAAGAAGATTTATAAATCAACATTTAAAACTGGTATAAACTCCTTAATTCATTGTCTTATTAGTATAGTAAGTTAAGGGATACCCTTTCACAGTCATTTAGGTCAAGAAAAATTCATCACGTGTTACATTACCTGCTTAATTTGCTGCTTTAGTTACGATACCACAATATCTCTGGCTAAGAAGGAGAAGGTCGTAAGTGCCACTTACGATCTTATAAGACTAATGCATATTTCAAGTCTACATCATGAGGCGCTTCTTATGAGCCTATTGCCATGGAAATTGGAACTTGTCATATTGACCAAACTAATTTTGAAAAAACTTGTTTTACCATAAGTAAAGAGTGATTGTCAGACAGTGTTTCGTGTTTCCCAAAATATTGGTTTTGTAGTTACGACTTTCTCATTCTAAGAAAGCAATATATACGTATATTGTTTTCTCAAAATTTTGATTTTGTATAGCTAGTTTGCAATAAAAAATCGTGTTTTTTAAACATTTCTTTGTAATTACGAAACCTACATGCATGAAATTTTGCACGAATAAATAAAATATATCTACCTAATACGCACAGAAATTTCAGCAACATCAGAATTCCGTTTAAAAACTTTTGTTCATAAGTTCTATGTAACATATTAAATTTTGTAGTTTTGTATGAAATATCAAGTAAGAAGACTTCGGTTGATACTTGCAACAGCCGATTTTACGGTCATGTGATACGCCTAACAGTATATTTACGTATTGGCAACCTACTTAATATAACACACCCGAGGCCCGTCTGTGAATCTGACGAAGCACATGTTATGGCTGTACATTGTTTACAAGCGACATACCTAAATAACCTGAATCATACGTACCTCCTAAGTCTCGTCTCCATAACAGTAATGCATAATGCCAATCCCGACGATCACGGAGTGTAAAGGTTAAATGATTGATAATAAGTCATCAATGGAATACCAGATTATCTCACTGCGTTAAACTGTCCATATACATTTAATTTCAATATACAATATATACAATAAAGAATAAATGAGTTTGGAATGGGAGCAGGTAGGAAGTTTCTTACCAAAATCGGATGAATAGATTTTCAGAAATGTTAAAAAAACCCGGTTTATTCTATCGCAAACTAGCTATACATCACTATCTTAAACAAAACACCTACATCAACAATGTGTTTATAGAAAAAAATCGTGTTTTTTTTCTTTATTATATATTGAAATTACATGCCCATGGACAGTTTAACACAGGGAGGTTATCTGGTATTCCATTAATGATTTATTATCAATTATTTGACCTTTGCTCTCCGTGATCGACGGGATTGACGATGCTGTTATGAAAATACGACTTAGAAGGTCCATATGATAATGTACAACAATAACATGTACTTCGTCAGATTCACAGACGGGCCTCGCGTGAGTTATATTAAGTAGGTTGCAAATACGTAAAAACACCGTTAGGCGTATCACATGACCGTAAAATTGGCTTTTGCAAGTAGCAAGTCTTCTAACTTGATATTTCATACAAAACTACAAATATGTTAAATATAACTTATGAACAAAACTTTTTTAACTCACTTCTGATGTTGCTGAAATTTCGCAAATTAGCTATACTTGTATTTAAAGCGATAGAAAGAAACCAAGAAATGGACAGTACTTTCGAAGATAAACGAGACGCGTTGAACATATACTATCGTCCAGGAGATATACTTTGTTTATCTAGGTTTGACTGTATATACCTGAGTTAACGGTATTTACCGCTATTTTTTCAAATGGGATAGTTACTTAATTAGTATCACTTATTGAATCGACTATAAATTTTGTATGCAAACACTTCATCCTTTACGTCAGTGGATCGTTTAACTGCAGCAGAACAGTTAATGAACTTTATACAGTGGTTGCGATTTTAGACTGAGTACATGCTATAACAAATAGCAAAATCACGCGGACATTTCAAGGTTTCATATGTAAATATACAGATATAGATTGAGCTAAAGCAAAAATAGTTAAGAATACAAATGTTCAGGTAGGCATAGTTTAACTTCAGTGCGTGTTCTAATTATTTTAATACATGTATTGACAGTACTGTTAACTGAAGTAAGCCATCCATGCTATAGATTTAGGGGTTAATATCAGTTTTAATTTTTGAATTTTAAATCTTCTTGACAATGTCGTCTTTCCATTCTTGTCGTCTTAGCATTTTCAGACGATTTATGTATTTCACAAAATATTTCATGAAATGGACCATATAATGCTTACTTATGTTAACAGGATGTTTCTAGTACATTGTTATACATGTCGGCACTACGCATTTTGCATTATTGTGCTCAAAGGAGCTATGAATGATAAAATAAATATTTTCTTGTCGTCTTTGCTTTTCAGATTTTGTCCATTTCTAACCGTTGAGCCACTTTCGGGAAAAAACTGTTGGTTTTTGTGCCAAATCATTCAGTGACATGCATTTCATTCTTTCTGGGCTTGAACGTGGGGCTAGTCTCGTGAAAATTGATCAACGAATAAAATACTTACGGTTGTTTATCTCGTGTCGTCTTAGCAAAAAATTACGTCACATACCACGTGGTATGCCCACACTGTATATGATCGCAGCCCTTGGTGAACGAATGTGGCAGACAATGTATCCCTCCGCACCAAAACAACTTCTCAACATGTGCTGGTTAAGACGACGATTTTACTTTTAGCTAAATATTTTATTTTCAATGCAAGAATGCGAACGAAACACTTTACATTTTATACTTCAAAAATGTAATAGGGGATTTAAATAGCCCCGCGTAGCGGGGCTATTGAAAATACCCAGACCGGTAATACGAGTGACATGCATATTTTCGTTGAATCTCAGCAGGTACTAATGCTTTCAAAAAAAGTTATTTCCGGTCAAAAATTTCAGGCAGTTTTCCGAGGTGAATGGTCATTGGAATATAAAAAAAATAGTAAGCTGTAAACGGTTGAGCCTATC
This sequence comes from Spisula subtruncata, assembly GCA_963678985.1. NCBI lineage: Eukaryota > Metazoa > Mollusca > Bivalvia > Venerida > Mactridae > Spisula > Spisula subtruncata. Next base: position 31,353,452 of record OY787674.1, on the reverse strand, counting down.
GTTCTCTTTCGATCAATTATCATTTTTAAAAAAATGTGTAATAAATAAAACAAACTATTTTTAAAAAACAAAGGGAAATAAGAAGTACTAAAAAAACACGGCCCGTAGAGCGTCGTGTTTTAAACACATCGACAACCAAGGGAAGTCATTCTAGTGTATTTAATTTTACGCGCAAATCAGCATTTTCGTTCGTCTGAGAGCAGCATTGGTCAAGTAATTTTGTTTATTGCTACGGATCAGATAATTAATCATTATGCCTGTACGTTCAATTCAATATTTACCCGAAATTAATGTTGGTAATGATGTATTCCATATCGTTGACGTACCGGGTGATGGAAATTGTTTTTTTCATTGCACGAGTTATTTGTTGTCCGGTGATTTTAACGAGACCATGAGACGCTCATTTACCGAAGGTTTATTTGTGGTCAAATTTATGACAACTGGGATACTTGGAGAGAAAAGATTGCAATACACCATGGTCAAAACATGTCTCGCGTCTGGTATCAGGATGGAATGGTTCTAGGTAACTGGTGGGTCACTGCATGCGAAATAGAGGCTGCGTCGGAACTGTTAGATTGTAAAATAAATATTTGGTTACAAGGAAGAAGGGATCACATATCTACGTTTACATTGACCACTTATCTTCCAGCATCTAATCCTGACCCTCAAACTAGTATTGATAATCTTTTGAACAACCACCACTTTCAAGCTTTGAAGAAAAAGACTGGTGATGATGCGCAAAATCCTCACAATTCACAAACTTTAAATTCTAAGTCACCCGCGGCTACCGGTTCTAGACTTGATGACCACACATATTCATGTTGACATTGTTCATTTTCTTTTTTAGTCAAACAATCTCGACTTAGAGTGTATCCACTTCTCAATCAAGACCCATTATGCGCTTTACTGATCAGTTTTTGAGTTTCATGAATTTTGTCTTTTACGCCAAATTAGAGCCATTTTCAGCATTGAACATGTAAAATATAATAAAAAGTAAACGAATGGCACAGAATACCTGTTTATATTGGTCCTTATAATCAATAAATCGATCAATAAATCAGCACGTGTAATTTCCGAAAATCCAATGTAAACATAACTGTGAGTATCCGGTACGCGTAAACTGCCCGTATAGATGAGCGCAACACGTGTGTAATTCATATGCTAACGTTGTGCGAATCGCTAAGCGAGCAGTAAAATTCATTTAACTTATCGTATTCTGTTCATAAGTCATTAACTATCAGTTTACAAGAAAAATAAGCTCGATTTGTCAACAAATCTTCGTTAATTTTTCGTTTTTAGTTTCACCGAGCGAGCTCAGTGTAATTGGTTTCACGCGTACCAGTGTACATCACTGTGAAAACCAAACAGTGCCGAAGATCTCCCAGCATCCTCCATTGTTCTAGAAACTCATTTCATCGAGTATTCTGATTGGTCGATAGGGGAATGCGATTTGCATATCAACAACAAATAGCTGTGTAGTGGAATTTAAAAGTGCGACATCGTCGTGTTAAAATTGTCGGACAAACGAACCGCTTAGTGTTTTATGGATGTTTTTGGTGCAGATAACGAGAAAAAGGGTTGATCTTCATGGACATGCTATATATTTCATGGTATTTACAACTTTTCATTCATCTTTTCAAGTTGCGCCAAAAATTTGATCGCAAACCCCCCATATATATGACACTTTAGTGCTCATCTGCACTGGAGATAAAGGTCAGAAATTAAAAAATCTCCTAGCAGATTGCCCCACATCTATTTCTTCTTCTGATCATATATCAAATCAAAATGAAGGTCCAGCTTCCTCAAACAAAACAAATTGTTCTAAAAAGAGAAAATTATATGAGTATTGCTCTGCTTTGGACAGTGAAACATCAAACAAAAAAATCACCTGGTAATTCAGGACAAACAAATTGATTTCTGTAGAAAATTAGGTCTCTGGTTCCATGTCGATACTCCAGAAAATGAAACTCGGTATCAAAGAACGAATCGGAGAAACAAAATTAACAGCTGCATTAAAAGGACAGAAAAGAAATTAGGTGTCCAGTCTGATAATATTCCTGATGCACCCCCACTGATCGAAAATCAACAATTTAACAAAGCCATGGACTGTATAAGAGCCTTTGAACTGGAACAAATGTCCTATGTTTTCAACACATGCTCCATATGTAATGAAACTAGATTAAATTTTCCACTCAACAAAAATTCTGCATGCAAACGATGTGCAAGAGACAAATCTGTTTTAAAAATGTTTTCCGCGCAGAATAATGTGGATCCAGGTTTAATGCCTGAAGAATTAAAAGGCCTCTCCGTTGTTGAGCAACAATTGATATGCAGGATTTCACCGTGCATGAATATTCATATGCTGAAACATGGTGGAATAGCATCAGGTGGTCACTGTGCATGATTGTTTATATTTTCTACTTCAAATTTTGTTCATGCTGTCATCACAAATGATAATAATATCTTACAGTGTCAATACTAAGTACACTCTGCCAAATTAACAATTAATGTCATTGTCATATAATTGGTAGCTAGTTGTCAGCAATATGTAACACTCGTAAGGGATTTATTTGACAAAAACATAGCCTGGTGACATTGCAACACGTATTGTTCATCCAAATGGTCAAATGTATGACGACTGGTTCACCACCAGGCAGTCTGGGTTCAAGTCCCAGTTTGGATTATATAGTTGTTGTGTTGCCTAGCTAAAACTTAGTATAAAAAATATGTTTGATATCATATTTTAAAAGGGAAAATAGGGAGAGGGCTTAACTAGTTGCTGATAATTAGCGCCATATATTAACATCTAAATTCAGCTTATAATTTTTTACTGTATACCTATAAACATACCCAATCAGAATTCAGATATTCAATATTTATTAAATCCCCATTTAGGCGGTGCCTTAGTTCATATTATCCGAGAGAAAGAGATTGGAAGAAATGATAGCTATTGCGAAGAATAAAGTTGATAAGCATATTGAGAAGTGGACCTTTTTGTATTTTTTTTCTCTATTTTTTTTGCTTTTTTTTATTCTAAGCCCTCGTAATTCTGGAATTTTTTCTTCAAAGTATTCCCCAAACATAATAATCCCGTATTATATGCAGTCATTTTATAAGTACATTCATATTTACTTTGAGGAAATATCAAATTTGCGTTTTGAAAAACTATATGTTAAATATGTATGCTCATATATTGTGACTTGTTAAATCACAAAAAGGACGACGAGAGTAGAAGTGCGGCATACAACCAAACACACATAATTTTCCTGCCGTGCGTTCAACGAAGGATATTTGACATCCCGCGTCACTGTTATTCATTGAACGGTGTATTGTGAAAAAAACAGGATTTCTACGTGAGCAAATTCGGCTACCGGTGGACAGATGTGGTTCGCCTCAAATGGTGTATCATACCAACTTGGCAGAAAGAGGCAAATGATGGTCAATATATAATACAACTCGTGCATCAGTACATATTTCGAACTGGGAACTGAAAAGCGCTTTGTACCACAGCGTTTAACGACAAAAGACCGTATTATGTAACGTGATTGCAGTTAGCTTTCGTTGAACGCTTGAACTTGTAATGATGCAGTTACTAAATGAACACCTGTCTGGCTAGGTTCCTACAAACATGTCATATACTATACACGGAGGTCCGTTTGTCATTTGCTAATTTTGCCTGAACCTTATTACCGCTTCCTATTCTCGTTAATTGAAGCGTCACAAACTCACAGTGCGAAATCTAGAGGTCAGACGGTGCACGCTCTATGTTTGAAGAAGTGCTCTAGAAGTAGGAATTACTGGCTGATTCCAATATTATTGGTTCGATCCCGCCCGTCTAGCCAGATAAAAAAGCATAAATGTTTCCAACTATCCCATAAGTCTTTCGGAATAAACTTTTAAAAACTAAGGCCCCGTGTATGATGCTTTAAATCAGGTATGTAAAAGAAACAGAAATGCTTCTGGAACTGGGGAATCTTCTTGCACTATCACAAAACAACTAAAACTAACTAACCTTTTCTAGGGGACTCGGACATAGGTCGCTCGGTGGCTAATATAAATAAAAACATACAAACAAACAGGAAAGCACAATACATGTATTAATTTACAAAGTATATCATATATATGATATAATGTAATTGTGATTGTATTTGTATATATGTGAATGAGACTTAAATAAAGAATATATATAAAACAGTTTTGTCGTCACCAAGAGTGACGTCCCTTTATATAATGACGTTGACGTCATTGACGTCGTTACTATGTTTACAACGTACTAAACCTCCTGATGATATTATGAAACCGGTAGAGGTGAAATAAATCAAACATCTATTACAAGGCTTGTCGTTAGTTATCACAAACGTTATATTTTTCCCGTAGTGTTGGATTTTTATCCACACTATATTCTATGTTAACACACTACGGGACATAATGGCAAGCCGAGGAAAAAATGGCATAACGAGTAAACGACAAGAAAAGACAACCGAGGATCTAGAAGATTCCCAAGTGACACCAACAAATTCAGATACCAACACTCTTGACAACAACATGATGCAACGATTTTTAAATGAAATCGGGGATATTAAACAATTATTGAGGGAAATCCGAGATGTACAGCTGACTATGAGAGACAGAGAATCACAGCAACAAACCACAGACATATCTACAGAAAACCAGGTAACTATTACTAATGCCTTAACATCTGTAACAAAAGCTATCGAAGACATGAATACAATATCTAAAACTCCGGAAACATCTAACAGTCAGAATATTCCAAATTCAGCTGCCAGAATAAGATCATCCATCACACAAATTTGGGATAAGAACCTGGAATTCCGGAAGCACCACTATTGGCAGCACATCCGTTATAAACTCTTTGCAGACACGTACCAAACCTGGATGAACTCAACACCCATTATCATTCCCCAAAAGCTCCAAATAGTGAAAATTCGATCGGAAACACAAGAACAAACTAGATTGAGAGAAAGGCAAGCTATGAATAATTACAAGTTTGAAATTGATAAATTAAAGTTACAGTCGGAAAGTCACCTACAGAAATAGCAATCCTGCGATGAGAACATGCTGGCTCTCATAGACCGAAAGTGCAATAACGAAAGCAAAGAACAATTGAAAAATATGTGGGAAACAGATATCAAACAAAATGAAAGCATATCGAACAAAATACTTGGTAGGAAAAACAAACCTTTCCTAGAAAAGTACAAAATTGAATTTATAGGAAAACATCAAAATAATGAATCCAACCCCTTTATAAAAGATTATGAAGTCAGACGCGAGACGCGAGACGCGAGACAACCCCGATACGCATTGGCAATACCAACAGAACGAAAGCAACCAACGTCAATTTCAAGGACATCGAAGACAGTCATCACCAACATCAACACATACACCGCGCGATTCATACGACCATACTACACATCAAGAATTCCAACAAGGACGATACCGCCAATATAACAACACCAGACCCTACAACAACACACCACAAGAAAGAACTTATTACTATGACCGAACAACTTATATCGGTAGAAATGCGCATTACGTTCCAGAACAACATAACCAAGCAAACAGATACATGTATCAAGGATTAGGACAAACTCAAAGCAACAATCATTTTTTAGACAGAGGTCCGACACAGGGACAAGTCCCATAATTGAACGTCCACACACTACTAACAATATTGATATAAAGATATTAAATCTCTCCGACAGACAACTATCAAAAGAAGAAGAAAGTATTTTAGAGAAAGGATTAAAATTTACACCAACACCAACTAAACCGAATAAGCACGAAATAAAAGAAGATCTTCTAGAATTTACCAGAAAAATAAGACTCGCTGAATTTTTTCAAGACAAAGAAAATCCTGATGACTCACTTGTAAAGAATAAAACTATGTTCATACCACCATTAGACAGGAATCCTGCATTGAACAATTTTGTTAAAAGCGTTGAAAATATACCATTAACACTTTCAACATCTGAACAACCGATAAAATCAAATATCAACAGACGAGAAAGAGAAGCTATCAAAACTCTCAACGCCGACAAAAATATTATTATAAAGGAAGCCGATAAAGGTGGTGCAGTTGTTATTATGAACTCCAATGATAACAAGAAAATGGCAGAAAACATCTTAGAAAATAATGAATACTACCAGAAGTTATCAAATGACCCTATGAAAATAGACCGCATTCATTATAACAGGCTTTTAAAGAAACATACACAATGCTTAACGGAAAAGGAACACAAATATCTTAGTAATTTTGAAACCAAACACAGCCAATTTTACGGATTACCGAAGGTACATAAAAGTGATGAAATCAAACAGAAGTGTGAATCTACACTGCAATCAACAGTACAAATAGGCGAAGTAGAAAATTTGAAGTTAAGACCTATCATCGCAGGACCTTCGTGCCAAACAAACAGACTAAGTAACCTCATTGATATTCTTCTTAAACCTTTGGTAAAACACGTACCAAGTTTTTTAAGAGACACAACCGACTTTCTAAAGAAAATACCAAGCACTATACCAGGCAACACATTATTAGTTTCTTTTGATGTGGAATCATTATACTATAATAATAATAATAATAATAACATCTTTATTTAACGAAGGTTACATATAAAATATACAGAGTTTTAAACAATATACATCTTATTTTCATATGGCCTTCTGGTACCAGTATAATTGGTAATGCTGATAATAAAGCAATAACAAAAAGAAATCTATGTTGTCACATATGGACATAACCAGTATTTACATGAAACACACAATTAGATTTAACAAAGTAAAACTACAACTCAATATAACACGTCAATAAATAAACACATATGTCGACAGACACTAAGAAGAAATACTCATTAAAAGTATGTGTTAAATGAAAACTCACACACATGCATAAAATTTATATCAAGGTTTAAACTTATTTCGAATAAATTCCAATCAATTTAATAGGTAGTTTTTATACATGTTTTTAAATGAATGCAATGTTAAAGATGTTCTTATAGTTATAGGAATATCATTCCATGTTTTTAAGCTGAAATATGCAAAAGAATCTTTAAGATAGTTCGTACGAGGTGTCTTTTGTAAAACGAGATCTTTATGTTCAGATGATCTAAGATTATGATTTGAGTTGTTCGAAAATCTAAGTATGTCTGACATATATGCAGGTGCCATATCATTTAATATTTTATACACCAAAACTGCAGTGTGATATTTACATCTTTCATTAAATGAAAGCCAATGTAACTCTTTAAATAATCCTGCTGTTGGCGATCTAATAGGCTTGTTGAGTATTATTTTTGCTATTCGTTTTTGGATTATACTTATTTTATGTACATACCGTTTATTGTCTTTCCCCCAAATTGAACAACAGTAATCAAAAATGGGCAACAAATAAGCATTGTAAAACAACAATTTCGCCTCATCGGTGAGAAAATATATAATATTCTTTAGAAGAGCTACTTTATTATTTAGATTTTTACAGACATAGTCTATATGGCTATGCCAACTCAATGTATTGTCGATGTATACACCCAGTACTTTAAAGACGTTAACGTTTTCTAACGAGGTTTCGTTAATATATAAGTGCAAGAGATCTGTGTTTTTTAATTTGTTCCTGGACCCAATAATCATGCATTTAGTCTTAATTGGATGTAAAGACATATTGTTTGTTCCGCACCAATTATTAATGCCGTTTATGTTATCTTGTAATTTAGTTTCAATATTCGAAATATTGAAACCAGATTCATACAATGTTGTATCATCTGCATACATGTCTACATTGAGGCTATCATTACACATTGACGAAATGTCATTAATATAAAGAAGAAACAACAACGGACCAAGTATGGATCCTTGTGGAACACCAGATTTAACGGTTAACATTTCTGATTGTAGATTTTTTACCTGAACAATTTGGCGCCTGTTTGACAAATACGATTTAAATAATTTGATGGATTTCTCTGAAAAATTATATAATTTCAATTTATATAATAATATTTGATGATCTACCAAATCGAAAGCCTTTCTCAAATCTAGAAAGACGGTTCCAATAATCTTACCGCAATCGATATCATTAATCCACGATTCTATTAGTCTTGTTAATGCAGTGTTGCACGAATGGTGTTTCCTAAAACCAGATTGTGTTTGATGTAAAATGCTGGTTTTCTCAAAATAAGATTGGATCTGAGTAGCAATATGGCGTTCATATATTTTAGATATTGTTGGTAATATTGAAATAGGTCTATAGTTAGCCGCTTCTTCTCTATTTCCGGATTTGAAAATAGGAATTACACGGGCTTCTTTTAATTTATCTGGAAATATTCCAGAATATATACTATTATTTATTATTGACGTAATGCTTGGTACAATAATATCACCACAGTACTTTAGTATATTTGGACCTATACCGTCCAACCCAATGGATTTATTAACTTCAAGCTTATCAATAATTTTGCGGACTTCAAACGGGGTTATGTAAGCTATATCAAATGTATGTTGGTGTAAACTTTTAGCCAAAGTATCTTTTAACGTGTCAAAATTTTCCTTCACAAATGTAGTTTTGGTTAATATGTTTGATATATTTACAAAATGTTTGTTTAATTCATTGATTATTTCTAAATTCCCCTCAATTTCCACACCAGATTTTATTAGTCTTTGTGGTACAATCAACGTGTTTCCCTTATTTAGGTGAGACATATTTCTTAAGCTATTCCAAAGATATTTTGGATCTCTTTTATCGTTTACAGCTTTATTAAAGAAATCACGTTTGCTCTTTTTAATTAGAGATGATGTTTTATTTCTAAGTATTTTATAGTTGTCAATGTTGCCATTTCTCTTGCATTGATCTCTTTCGCGTAAAATCAGTTTTATTTCTTCTGTAAACCACTCGGGTTGTCGCTCATACTTTACTCGTTTTTCTTTAATAGGTGCATGCATTGTTAGTGTTGCATTTAATATATCATAAAGCATAGCAAGTGCTTTGTTAGGGTCTACAACTGTCTCGACTTGTCCTATGCTCGAATGCATAAGATCTGCTTGAAAACTGAGTTCATTGAATTTCTTAAAAGATCTGTATTTAATTACATTATGCACACTTTTCTTCAGATCTTTAAAATTCATAGTACGTGTAAAGCAAACTGGATAATGATCACTGATAGATTAATGGGAGGTAAATGCTTCGCTTACATACTCAGGGCAGTTTGTATATATGTGGTCAATTATTGAGAAACACCGGTTAGAAACTCTAGTTGGAGTTTTTATAAGTTGTTCTAGACCTAGTTTTGTAATCAACTCTGTCCATTTGGTGTTGTTATATTGCTCCGAATTATTTTCTTTGCTGAATTTTACATTAAAATCTCCTAGAAGATAGTACTCTTTGTTTGAACAATCTGCTATTTCTAATTGGGCATCATAAAAATCAATCCATGATTGACTTGAATTTGGTGGGCGGTAAACAAAATTTACTAAAAATGGTTTAGAATTTTCACTAAATATTTGCAGCCATATTGACTCAATGTCATTTATTTCAATATCATATCGCCGTTTGTATGAAATATGCTCAGCTATATAAACAATTATACCACCACCTTTTCTTCCTATACGGTCTTTCCTTTCAAATACATAATTTGAGATTTTCAACATGCGGTCTTCAATATCATTATGCAAAAATGTTTCACAAAGTCCTAGCATATTCGGTGATGCAGAGTGGTTTAAATGACACCGAAGCTCATCAATTTTCGGCAATAAGTGATTAATATTTAGATTGGAAATAAAGACACCATTTCCGGTAAACCCAAACACATTGTCGGAAGTGGTGTTTTGTGATTTTTTATGTGAATTTGGTACACATAGAGCGGAGAGATTGGGATCAATTTGCGCGGAATCGCATGGAGTTTCATCTTTAGAATCATTTGAATTACAAATACAATCATTTGAATTACATTTGGTGCATAATAATATACATGCGTCTGTTATTAATGCCTTCTTATTTATAAAATCTGTCCCCATAGTTTGAAAATCTTGTTTTACAAAAGAATTACATATACATGTTACCTCGTTACAGTCATGGCATATTTTAAGTAAACATCGATAGATATTGAGATCTTCAAAATGTCTGTCTGAAATATCCTAGTGATTATTTCTGGATCTCATTTGATTACCATCATGTGCCATCGTATGATCAGTAAACATAAGTCTATCACATTGTCTTGTTGATACCACTCTCGGATGATATCTGTGTTGATTTCCGGCAAATCCCATACCGGAAGTTCCATCATTCATTGTCGTCCCATTCTGAAGGTTTGCAGCAGTGTTCTTTATTATGTGGATACATCTGTTAATGGCCGCTACCAACGTTCTCGCACCGTACATGTTGAGATGAACTCCATCAGGAACAAAGTAATGACGAACCATATTGCCGTCACCGTATATAAATGATTTATATACGTCAATTAGACAGGCTCCTGTTTTTTCACATATTTCTCGGACTCTGTCGTTGTACTCTAACACATTTACTCGCTCGCGCGGGGTGACAGTACATAGATGCACACTACATTCCCGATGTTGAAGATACCGCGTAACTTTCAGCAACTCATCACGTGACGCATCAGGACGCTTTCCGTTGCTGACGTCATTTCCGCCAACAAAAATTACCGCGCTTTTGTATTGGTTCAAGTCTAAGTCATATAATTTATCAGCTATGTCTGTGATTATAGCACCAGGACATCTGTATACATCGACCTGCTTGTTAAGTCCTCGTAGCTGTATTCCCTTTAATATAGAATCTCCAATAATCAGTGTCTTACATTTTTGTCTAGGCGGAGTTGGATTCAGGGGTGGGGCGGATGTCCTAACTTTTGGTCTTCTTGGAGTTGAATTCAGGGGTGGGGTACATTTCCTGTCCTTTGGTCCAGGGGGAGTTGGATTTAGTGGTTGGGCGGGTTTAGTTGGTAGAGGTTTCAAGTTGTGTTTGTTGCTGTGTCTATCTGTAGGCGTTATTTCATCTTTTCTTGTAGATTTACCTGGTTCAACACTGTCACATGAAAATTTGACATTCTTTACTAAGTCCGTGATCGTTTGCAGTTTACTGGTTATTTTTAAATTAGAACTTTCGACAGACTGTTTCAATATTGTTGACATCGATTTAACATCATCAATACATGCATTGGTATTTTCATTTAATGTCGATTGGTGCCGTTTAATGCTAATTATTTCGTCTCTGAGGATACCGAAGTTTCTTGTTGTCTCGTTTATGTGATTGTTCAGTGAATCATGTAAAGACGTGACACTTTCCTGAATTTTTCCAAGTAAATCTGACATTATAATATTTTCAGCATTACTGGTATTTGTGGAATTATTTTCACTGGTGTTCGGCGAAATTTTCAAACTTGCTGAGTCCTGTTGAGATCCCTCATTTCCAGACATTGGACATATTGTACGAATTTGTTGAATAATATGCTTAATATTGTTATTGAGTTGGTCAATCGATGTGTTTCCGTAGAGTAGCGAGTTTTCCATGATTTTTGCGATCGCAGGCAGATCAGCGCTCATAAATTGGTTTGCATTTTTTCCATTTATCAGACATGAAGATTTGGTATGATACATGTTAATGGTATAAATACAAGTCTTACCAGAAGTAACTTTCACTTTTGTCTCAACTGTATTCCCTTTTTTATCACGAACATTGATCACCTGGTAGTTGTCTTTTCCGGTTTCTGTTCCGTAGAAAACTTGCGCAGAATTTTTCAAAATTTCATACGCTCCTGCGTTCAATTCAATTTTTATTCCGCCACCAGTTTCTGTAATAGTCATTTCATCTCTGAGAGTAGCATCCATCTTCTTATCTAGTGATCGATTCTTATTCAATGCATAGGAACGATTTTCCAAAAGTACATCATTGTTTTCAGTCATATCGCCGTAGCTGGAAGTTGTTGAAATAATGTTTTCTTCATTCATTTTGTCATTTCACATAATTCAATGGTTTAACTTACATGTATGTACAGCGGGATTTAAGCGCTTCAATTTAGTTCTTATCTCGATATTTTGGTTTTCTTCTAGCAATTATAATCTTTTTTTTCTATTATTTTTGACGCTGCTGAAAACTTGTTTACTTTCTTGACCGGACGTGACGTACTCGAATATCAACCATGAATTAGGAATCGAAGCAGTAACATACTGGCTCAACAAATTTCCAAATGAGATACCACCACGATTTACAAAGGAATTCATTATAGAGTCACTAGCATTCATTCTTGAAAATAACACATTTCAATTCAATACAGAATTTTATCGCCAAACAAAAGGAACTGCGATGGGTACCAAAGTAGCACCAACCTATGCAACTCTAACCATAGGCTATTTAGAACAAAAAATATATGAACAAATTGCAGAACATTTTGGAACAGAGTTTTCATCTCAATTTCGTTCATTCTGGAAAAGATTTCTCGATGACTGTTTCATACCATGGACAAAATCTAAAGAAGACCTCAATATTCAACACAACATATTAAACAATTTACACCAATCTATAAATTTTACCATAGAAATGAATGAAAAACAACTACCTTTTCTGGACTGCAACGTCATTAAAAACGGAAACAAGATAGAGACGGATATTTACTACAAACCAACAGACAGCAAAGCTTATCTGCTATTCACATCATGCCACCCTAAACATACAAAAGTAAGTATTCCATTTTCCCTGGCAAGACGTCTGAGGACAATCATTTCAAACGAAGATTCCTTTAAAATACGACCAAACGAACTACGAGAATACTTAATCAAGCAAAAATATCCAACAACACTTATTAATGCAGGCATAGAAAAAGCCAAATCATTAAGAATAGAAGATCTTATCAATGACGTACCAACACATAATAAAGAAGAAACCATTGCTCATGTAAGTACATTCAACCCTAGAAATCCCGAAGTATTTGGCGAACTACGAAGGGACATTGATATCCTAACGAGAGACCCACAGATGAAAAATATACTTAGAAACTACAATATTGTAAAAAGGAAAAGACAACCACCAAATTTGAAAAGACTAATTACTAAAGCCAAATTTAAAACAAACACAACCATACCAAAAGTGACGAGATGCCAAAGACCCAACTGTGGACTCTGTAAATATTTACGAGAAGGCGAATCATTAACTTTAAAATGTGGAAAAAGATTAATTATAAAGGAAGACATAAGTTGTAATGCAAAAAACATTATTTACATTATTATTTGTAATGGCTGTCATAAAGAATACATCGGCGTAACAAATGATTTGAGAAAAAGAACAACAGTACATCGACAACACATCAGGGACCCAAGAGTAAGAATGCTAAAAATGAGTGACCACATTGATAATTGCACAACGACAGAACCGAAATTCCAAATTTTTCCCTTTTTTAAAATGCAGACAGACAGCGTCATAACGAGAAGACAGAAAGAAAAGATATTTATTCAAATGTTCAAACCTGAACTGAATTGACTGTTTTGACGTCACCAAGAGTGACGTCCCTTTATATAATGACGTTGACGTCATTGACGTCGTTACTATGTTTACAACGTACTAAACCTCCTGATGATATTATGAAACCGGTAGAGGTGAAATAAATCAAACATCTATTACAAGGCTTGTCGTTAGTTATCACAAACGTTATATATATATATATATATATATATATATATATATATATATATATATATATATATATAGTGATCTTCAAAATTGCACGTACACAGAACCACTCCTGTGCACTGTTTTATCAAAGGTCTTACGAACATTTTAAACTTACGCTCAAATTTAAATACCTTATAATGCGTTTACATCTGCAAATGAGGGAAATATATTGTTTAAAATCATTAACTGGATTAATTAACTGATGATTTTACCTATCGCTGTACCAGAATTTGAAGCAGTTATATAATTATAAAGGATTCAAGTAAGTTTACGATTACCGTAAATGCTTTGATAAAACAGTGCCCTAGAGTGAAGGACCTTCACTTCAACATAATACATGTTCACTCCTACCCAATTTTAGAACATGACGTCGCCAAAGAGTGACCGAAATGGTCATCACATTAAAAAGTGTAAACAGCGACACATTTCACATGTGTAATTAACTATCGGGTCAGGTGAAGTGTTGCGGGTCCAACTTTTACGACACACCTACTTATTTTAATCAATGGTATGATAATTATAAATCCGATAGATAGAGTCTCGCCTTACGACTGCGTAATATAAAGGTCGTATTCAAAGACAACACGATCTGTTCTTAATTAACTTAACAACGCTGCAAAAGTAGAGTGTTGTATTTTCGTAGCTGGTAAGATTGCCAATAGTTTAAAATTTTACAGTTTTATCTATTCATTCAATAGTTATGCTTTTCTTGTAATTGCACTTTCAATTTGTGATGTTTCTATTTTTGTACGTGTGTTTGTGCCTTTCCTGCTTGAAACTTTTATTGAATATTTACTTCCTGTTCAATTTGTTATTACCCGTCGGCCTAGATTCCAATTACCAATTTGTCGTTCAACCAACGTATTTCTTCTTCCGGTATGTGAGCTATGCTGGAAACTTGAGTAACCACTGGGGATGGGCTCATCACGGCGGAAAAATAGTCATCATTGAAAAATTCAAATGAAACGCTCTACTTATAAACAAGTGTAAAACGTAGCATCAGATGGTGGGCCGAATAAAGGAATGGAAATATTGGTAGATCTACTCGGGTTTCTAGACTGCGGAGAGAAGTTACTAACCTTTTAGTAATTTGTCAAATGATTAATAATCCTATGAAAAAATCGCTAGCTGAGAAAACTTATGGTAAGGAAATACGTTTCTTTTATACTTTTATTATATTACCTTTTTACTAATAATAGTATTAAAAATACAATACGTTGAACTGCAAGAAACTATGTCACAATAACCAACAGTATAATTATAAACAATCTCTGATATGATCATTTAGTTGAAGCACCTATGATTCTTCTTTCTGCAGGAATATATTTTTCTATGGCTTGTAAGTACCACCTTTATACCGGTTATGTGTATTATTGTCAATAGTGCATCATTTGTCACAAACCTGTTTTTGTACTGTTGCGATCGGGATGTCATCTAAATGAAGTTTGTCTTCGATAAAAGTTGTTCAACCGAAATAAACCTCTCTGATCCATATTCAGAAATAAAATTCTAGTAGTATGTACTCTGATATTGAAAAAGCTAACGCGTTTCATCACAAACGATATCAAACTTCACGCGAGCCAGCTATGTATATATAGGATGTTCAAATGTTAGTTCTCAAAATTTTAATTCGTACTGAATTTTATCTGAGCTATGCAGTGTGCACCCTAAGGAATTCATCCTGAAATTGTTTTATTCTTCTAAACTACATTCTCGTTCAACCAGCGTGTTTTTCATCCGTATATACTAGGAACTTGACTATACACTGATTCATGAGAATGCTTAACTATGGACACTTAACAATTAGAACTGTACATATCGCTGGCTTTGAATGTAACGATCGTAAGTACAATTCAATTTTGAAAAAAAAAACTGTCTGAAAATCAGTCGTTACTTATGGTAAAACAAGCATTTTCATTTTCAGTTTGGTGAACATGACAAGTTCCGATTTTCACGAGAATAGAATCATATTGTGGTGCTCATTTAAAATATGCATCAATCGTTTACTACTTCTCATTCTAAGCCAGTAATTCATAGGTACGTATCTATCAGACATATTTACAAATGTTGCCTGACCTTATAATACCTATGTTTTCGCTTCTTCTAGGTAAAGCTGCCAGACCAGATTTAATAAAACAGAAGCATTGAAAGAGTTATGTATATACATGCAATTATCTTTCCCACATTTCCTATTTCTTAATAAGTATCTTACATTCGCTTTAGCAAGTTGAATATCAATTGCTTAAGCATAGGTTCCACTGGACATCTTTGCCTCGGCCATGTACTCCGGACTTGAATAAATGAGCTCCAGGAGGCATCGGGAACAGGGTTTCACAAATGTTCGAATGACACTGAAGCTCCCCCTAACCACGATGACACTTCTCTCGATGCCTTCTGATGCACATTTATTAAATCAGGAGAACCCCGTCGATGACAATATGCTCAGTTGTACCTAGGCTTTAGATGTTTCCTTTCCAGACATACAAGGAAATTTTATACTTACCATCTAGACACATAAAAAATAATACCAGACTACTAGTACGTAAAAGTGATTACAAAGGGAATACAATAACACACTTTTCAACCCACAACATGTTATATAATTTAGCCGCCTTGTTGTAAGTTACATTGCTATTTATCGTCATAGACATAATTATGGGTAATATAAGAAATAAATACGTCGATGATTGTATTTTAAGTGACATTTAAGAAAGTACTTTGCTCGATGGAAGATGTGGTAACACAGGGATTGGTCATATCATAGATCAACAACATGGTTATTTTAATTGAAGTTGAAGCACGAACACTTTCTATTGCATGTATGCCAGTTACAATGTTGGTGTTTATAAATGTCGAATATCGAATATCATATTTCAAGTGACATTTCAACAATGCTGCATTCTTATTTATATTTTGATAATACTATTTCTTACAATGATTGTAAGATACAATAACGGGAAACGTTAAGTCTGGGGCATTGATGCAACTGACTGGTGCATAAAGATATGGTAACCATGTAAGATCTGTGTTTAGAGTATTGTTTTGTATTGTATTGTATTGTTTCGAACCTTATCACCAAATATAAAGGTCTTTACGATGTAACGGTTCAATTGAGCTTGTCGCGCTTTCGAAGTCAAAACTGACCACAAACTAGTATGTCATATTTTCCGCTCTATATGGCTGGTCGTTCTCCGAGAATATATTTGTCGAGCTTGGCGATTTATGAAGTATAGTTTTCATAAGTTTACTGAAAAATCGGATGACTGTATCCTTAAAATACTATACAATTATCTGAAATACAACAAGGGAATAGTAATGCAGACACTTAATCGTGTTTATTATGTAACGCAGTATTTTATTACAATCAGGGTTCGTAGATGTTTAGTTTACTTCCGTAACTGTACCGGTTTTCATGATGACGAGAAGCTGATTGTTTTAGCTAAAGTGGAAAACCATTACACACGAATAAGACCTTGGTGACTATGTAATTATAACCATAGTTTACAGGGAAGGTAGTAGCGCTGAAAAGGTATGAGAAAATCCGACAGGGAAGGTAGCACTCAACCTAACCAGCCGAGCACAGAAATCAGAAACACCACGACACAACTACTCTGAGCAATGCCCACACAAACCCATGCCAAAACGGCGACCAAATGAGCACAACAACCGCGGGGCGTGAGCTAGTTTAAAACACTAAGGACAGTAACCTGACGTAATGCGATCTAAAGAGGCACAACTACGACTTGACCTAGTTAAAATAATGGACAAGGTAGGAATGGGGTGGGAAATAATATTACATATACTAGCAACTACATTGAGCAATGCCCACGCATAAGCCGAAGAAACTATTAAATATCCAAGTCCCCGCCGATAAAATGCAGGATGACCCACTTTCACAAAGAAATTATATAATAGCGGTTATTGCCGAATGAAAACGTTGTGGACTCATCGGAGGGCATTGTTTTGTCGCTGGATGTTGCAGTGTTTCGCAAGGTCATTTGGGACCATCCAGTGTCAGAGAAAGGGTCACAAGGTCAAAGCACAGTAACATCTTGTTTGTCCAATTGATGTTTCCATTTTGGTTTTTCTTTTTGCTACTTTAGGTTATTCAGATTTTTGGCAACTGGCATTTTGGTATTTCATTTTCTCGTTCGGTTATGTGCGGACATTGTGCCGTGTACCGTATTTGTGTTTTGTGATGCTGTTTTATGTGTTATGTGCTCGACTAGTTAAGTAAAACGCCCGGGTGGGATGTCGGGTTTGTGTAATTTATTTACCTGTTCAAGTTGTACTCAAGTTGTTATAGCAGTGTCTATGCCACCTCCTGTTACTGTAGCCAAAAGTACCGTAACATTGCTACACTGTAGATACGAGAGGCTTGCAGCATGAACTAAAAGTGGCGAATTATAAAATTAAGAATGAGGTCCTGAGCGTGATTAATATTTTTTAGAAAAGCTGTATCACTGACGTATATCTCAGCAATATTCGTGACTTGGGAGTTCTGTTATTCATATTTATTCTCTGCAAGTGGTTAATATCCAAATATAGTTTGATACTTAAAATTAGTTGATAATTTAGAACACCATGCAGGATGCAGTTCAAACCAACCGCGTGGCATGTAAATATTCTCATAATATTCCTTATAACGCGAAACACACGAACACGTGACCTGAATGTAAATAAAATGACAAGCACTCCTAACTAAACTAATATGACAACCTACAATAAATACATACATTCATACAATCCCAGATTATACTTCGTGTATCATTAGATCGTAAACACTATTACAATAAATGGAATAAACACCTACAATAGCATACCCACCAATACGAATTCCTTGTAAACAATACGGGGGCTATATCCGAGGCATGTTTGGGGCTATATCGGAGGAATGTTTGGGGCTATATCGGAGTCATGTTTGGGGCTATATCGGAGTCATGTTTGGGGCTATATCGGAGTCACATTTCGGGCTATATTGGAGTCAAGTTTGGGGCTATATCGGAGTCATGTTTAGGGCTATATCGGAGTCACGTTTGGGGCTATATCGGAGGCATGTTTGGGGCTATATCGGAGGAATGTTTGGGGCTATATCGGAGTCATGTTTGGGGCTATATCGGAGTCATGTTTGGGGCTATATCGGAGTCACGTTTGGGGCTATATCGGAGTCAAGTTTGGGGCTATATCGGAGTCAAGTTTGGGGCTATATCGGAGTCATGTTTAGGGCTATTAACGTCGTGTTGGATGGAAACAATTAAAGTTGGCCAACGGGGCTCTCGCAGGCGCCTCATTACCTTATTGAGGTTGAGCGCGGGCCAGCCAATGACGTGGATTCATCCACCAACGACTCTTCTCTCTCCTAAGAACGTCACACGGATCGGAGCTTGGAATATTTGTAAACTTTACGAAACCGAGCGAGCAGCCCAAGTATCGAGTCGGCCCTATGTACCAGTCGGGATGGAGAGGACTTAGTCAAGTCAAGTAATAACGGCATTTCACAATTGTGTATGGTCAAAACTATCGATTGGCCGAAGGATTTTTAATTACTTGGCGGAATTGTTCACTTGTCTGGTTCCCGGTATTTACTAGTAAATCTTACATTGCATTACAGTTTAGGTCCGGCAAAATCCACTTTAAATGGATACATCAACAGGTCTGATTTGACCACCGGAGTTAACAATTAATCAGATGCTACCAGACTCAGACAACTGTAAGATTTGGGACGGGAATCAGACTAATTTATTCATCATAATGAGACTTATTTATGCATTTAACAATTACGTCAATATCAATGATCACTGTAAAACAGTTACATTTGGAGTTTCAAGAATAAGCTTGTCTAATCCAGGACTATGTTATTTATTATAAGATTTTACAATAACATGAGACAATTGTTCAGCACTATCCATCGGCGTGTCGTGCAATACAATTACGTCAATATCTAAAATATAATATTTGAAGTTCAAATGTCACAATTGTTCATAACAAAGGTATGTGTTAATGGACATTCAAATAACATACATAACTGTTCCAGAATTCCAATATCTCGAATGTCAAGGTTACAGAAATAGCAAACTTTATGTTATCTTGACTCTGTCAAATAATGTGAAATTTTAGAATAACATGGAATGCAAAATTGTTGAGCACCAGACGCTCAGGACGTAGTTTGCAATACGTCTCTGACCCTGACGCCAATGGGGCTTTTCATTTTTTAGCTCTATGATAACTCTAGTTATGTTGAGTTACTACAAAGTTCTGAGATTATGATTAAGCTTAGTTAACAATAAGTCTGTATTTACTCAGGTTGATGGAATACCGACTTGAGCGATCATATAAGTTTGGTGAATATTGAGTTCAGAAAATAAATTACGGATGTTTAGCGAAAATCCGTTGTGCTATTACTAGAGCTTAGTACATGTAATATTCTGGGTGCCGCCGTTATTTGTGACCCTCCATTGTTGATTATATACGGTTATATACGTAAAACTATGCATATCATATTTAGACGAACATTTGGTGTTCAGTCATATCAAATCCTTAAAACCAAGCATGTGGTTGATGAAATGCGATCCGAATAAACATGTTATAAAAGCACTAACACATGTATAAACAATATTAAACATACACGTATTCTCCTACACACACGTGATCTGAATGTTCATGCTAAGTTTGCCGCAACCATTCCTTTATAAAATATGATGCTAAGAAAACCTACAAAAGATACATAAACAAACACACCAGTAAACAAGTAAAGGTTACTAAGATTATTCTTGTTTCCAATAATAAATATCTTGTTTAATAAACATTGCAAGTGTACTAGTAATTATTTTTATCTTATAAACTTAATACATCAATGGTAACTTATTTGTTGTTGTTTTTGTTGTTGTTGTTGTTGTTGTTGTTTGTGGTCGGCTGAGACATTCGTGAGTGCGTGGTGTTTCGATTTATTTCCTTCCAGATATCAATAACATAAGTGCTAAAAAACATGATATTAAAATATAAAAAGTACACGTAACACTATAGATCCCCATCTTTTTTCTCTCGTATATATTTACACACCGATGTACTTAATGTATCGAATCGCTGGCTTAGAATCGGAAGGTCGTAACTTCAAAATCAATATATTAAGAAAACAAGAAATAACTGTCTAACAACCAGTCTTTACTAATGGTATTTCAAGTTTTTACAACTTCAGTTTGGTCAACATGGCAAGTGCTGATTTTCATGAAACTACGCTCATCAGAAGTGCCTTATGATGCAGATTTCAAATATGCATTTATTTTATAATGTCGTAAGTGGCACATTCTCATTCTAAGCCAGCAAATTGTCTCATGGGGATATCACAATTAATGTGACGTTAGATTTGGTTAGCACCTGAGGAGGGAATTTGTCAAATCAAACCAAAAACAACCGTATTTTTATTCTTTGACCGAATTTAACGAGACATTACAGGCATTCAAGCCAAGAACGAATAAAGCCCGTCGAATTTACTTTTTTATGCAAACAATCACATATTTGCCCCACCTGATCTAACTGCAGATATCCAGGTTAACTTAGAGTATACATATTTCTTCTTGTGGCGTTGGTCAAAACTGTAATTACGTCACGTACAACGTGGTACGTCCACACAGGTCTTGTACACACACAATGTCGTTTATCCGTATTAGGTCATACCAAATCAAACTAAGTTCGAAAACCTATCTAGCTATCCTGAAACAAAAAACGAAAACACTCGAAAAGCAGTCGTAATGACTAATGAACCCTAATCATTATATGGCTAACAAATATAGCTTTCATGCATTTTCAATCATAATAATTTACTAAATTAGCCGTAAACCTAGTTTGTGTGAAACCTACTGCTGTGTAAGGGTCGGGACATTAATTGTAAAATGTATGAAAAGTATGAAAGATATAGCTCAATGGATTTTGAAGATATAAGAGGTTAAACACTTTTTGAATTTTCTGTCGCAACATGCTCAAACCTATCCGTTCTCGGACGCCAAACGAAGAAATGATTTGGTATGGCATAATTCTCTTTCTCAAGGTAAGTAATAACTCTACTATATTGCTTCAAACATGTGAGTTTATATTAACAGTCATGTTGTAATGTCAGCAATATTTTTGAATTATCGGATAACAAAATACTAGTAGGTGTTAAGTATTTACAGGGATATTGGAAATTTAGAATATATTAAATTCTATAAATATTATCATAGTATATTAAATGTATTAGAAATAAGTATAAAAACGACAAAATATGACATTCTCGAACTAACCGCATTCATACGAAGGGTAGGCTGTTACGTCCGCCTGGGATGGGGGCACCCAGGAGAAATTAGAAATTTCGATATTTTTATGTCTAAATCCCCACCTTCGAGAAGATGCTTACTGTCTAAATCGCACTAAATGGGATATGTACATTTTGTAATAATGTTGTTATCCCCTGGTCTTGGAACCGGCCGAAGTCTATTCCCCAGGACCCAAAATTCGACGAGGGTGTCAAATTCACGCCTGTTTGGAATAGTCGTCTTATTACCATGTATCCCCCTCCGCAGGCAAACTATTGAATTAAATTTTGAATATTATTTATTAAATATATAAATTTTAAATTTCAAGATAGAATTATACAGTATTAGTTTCAAATGTCCACCCAGAGCTTCCATAATACAAAATGTAAGCGTACTTGTAATAGGTAACATTCAAAATATGTTAAGATTTTTTATTTAGATACGAACATACAATTCCTTAATATTACGAAATACAATGTCAACTGCCATTCCTATACGTAAGTGATTTTGCCTCTTAGAAAAGTATCATTGAATTTAAATGTATGCGTTTCCAATTAATACATTAATTACATAACATGTACTGAATATTCTGTGTCGATTGTAACTACGGTGACCATGTCGGGGCTTCTGGCGTATTTTTGAGAACGATTCTTGCGAAATATCGTACATGTATATTGCAACCTTTCTGGCACCGCACCCTTTGTAGTTTGTCGGCCACTACACCAGTACAGTGAGAATGGTGATAATGGTAACGTTTCCGCTGCCACCACAAGATAAACTTGAATAATTACGAAGACAATATCTTCTACTACAGTTTATTTTTCATTCACACAATAATTGTTCCATTCAGTTATGTGTCCAAATATATTCTATTACTGTTATATTTAATTTAGTGAAAATGTTAATGAATGATGGGATGATATTCACAGCAACTATCAGAGATTAAGACGTAGTAACTTCCTTGTAATTTCCTTTCTTTTTCTTCCTCCAGTCAAATTCCCTCCCTCTTATATAGAGATAAAAGTTGCGGCAGTAATTTTGCCGGCAGTAATTTTAGCGGCAGGAAAGCCCTGACCGGTTTGCCATATATGGTCGGCAGAGAAATGTTCGGCAGTAAAATAGCGGCAGGAATTGGCCATAGTCCAATTAGTTATGAAACTATACAGTGTGACTAACCCTTAGCAATTACAGTAATACCCCTATTCCACTTAACCCTAAGTAGATGAAAATCATAGAGACAAACTTGCCAGTGTAAGTGCATTAGACTGATCCCTTTTAGTATCATTAACTGGACCCTCTTCCTGGATTAAAGCTACGGAAAATACCCTGCTATACCCTATATCTAAAATTGTAACAATATAGTCACAGTTAAACGCAAAATAGCCTGCATCGGCGATGTATTTGTATTTATATTTGTGAAATTGGCCGTCTGATGGCATAACTCTTTTCAAAACGAGGTCTGATTTCTGGATATGGAGCGTTAAAATTGGTAAAAAAAATTATGGTTGTTTGTAACTTCTTGTCGACATATTTTGACTTGTCGACTTAGCCAAAAAGTCACGCAGTATGTGTCACTCCGAGTATGTTTAACTCAAAATTGGGATAATTGCTATGTACATGTTTAGTACGAAACAAATCACCAATCCCTTAATCTTATTTGGTGATCTTAGTATAGCTTGGCTATTTTGATAGCTTGGCTATTTTGACCTGAACCTGACCTTTATGCAAGAATATATTACGCGGTTCTTTCTTTGAATATATTAATTTCCGCAAGCAAATTGTGCGATATAGGTATTTCAAATTTGTGTTTGTATTACATCTCGAGCGTCGTGATACTCCCATATTTTGAAATCATACAATCGGTGTTGTATCGTAGGTAATATTATATATCGACTGTTAAATTATACTAATCAAAAGGTCAGGCTCGTGTCAAATTGTATGTATACACGTCTTAATTTTAGTCAGAATACATTTACTTCCGTGAGAAAATATTGTCATACCGGCCATTAAGATTAGTGTCTCTAGCTATGTACATGTACATTAACTTGTAAGGTAAGGTAAGAGAAAAGAAGCTTATTTGCTCGAGCTGTTCACCACCACGCTTAGTATAATTATTCTGTTCTATTCAGATTCTCGTATTATCTGAGAAGGTCGCTTTATAACCTCCGCTCAACTAGAGTGAATGAAAATACATGTATGATTATGTAAAACAGACAGGGAAACCCTTCATTGATAAACGCTGGATTTAACCAAGGTTAGTAAAGATTGTATTTCATATGTTAATACTTTGTACGATCGATGCAGTCACATAGTCGTTCTTTATGTTACGAACAGCTTTGAAATTGTGACTTTAACTATGCTCAACACAATAAGTTCATCAATAGAGATCATGTTTATGATGTAAGGTTGCTTTGTTATAGTATTGTTTTATAGTGTGTGTTGAAACGTTTGTTTACAATCTCCTGATCGAAGCAATCGCGTGTGTGTGTGAATGTATTTTATATGCAATGAATAGAATGTTGCTTGGGGCAAGAAATCGTATAATGATAACTTTCCGGATCACCCGTATGTTAACTTAATAGTTTGAAATGTACATTATAACAGTGAAACAGTCTTGCTTCTGGTCTTATATTTTATTTTTATTAGTTATTTCATCTTTTCCATATGTCGTATTTAACGGGTTAACTTTAAAGGGCCTACCTCACAGATGGAGCGATTTTTTTTAAAGTTTAATTTTCTTACCAAATCAAGTATTTGTATAATATAACATTGTTGAATGTTACTTTAAGAAATATTTATTGCGAATAATCGATATTAACCACTTTCAACTTCGCGCACACTAGTGTGTTTTTCCTTTTAAACACAACGTAATTTTTCCTTTCAACATGCTTTTTGAGTAATACTATTCACTAGATCGGTCTGTAACATATTTAAACTACAGTCTAAACGTCTATGAAGTTTTTGGTTTGTTTTTAAATTCGTTTTCATCACATAGAAGTAAATTTCAGGCAATTTAAATGAGAGTAGTTTAAAATTCTACACCGTATTAATACGGTATAGAATTTTGGAGGTAAAATACTTAAATAATTACAAAATCCTGATGTTTCACAAGTTCTATTTTATATCAGTGTGCTTTTTTATGGGATATACAGGCATCTATGCCGAAATATAGTGAATATTTAACAATTTTATTTGATATCTGCGATACGTTGATACGTGACACAGTCCCTTTAAGTACGCTTGCTTGTTTGTTGTTGTTTCCCTGCAGGCTCTTCCTGACTGCCATGTCCTTGTATACTGAGTAACTTATTATACCCTTTATGCAGTTTGCATAGCTTGGAAAGTTTGACATGTTCCTGACCTTTATGCATGTATTAAACTATTAATACAAGGTTCATGCTTTGAATATATCAATTTCCTCAAACAAATCGTGCAATATCAGTATATCATATTTATGTTAATATTACACATCGAGCGTCTTTGTGATACTCACTGATCATGAAAACATACCACCGGTGTTATAAATAAAGACAATATATTCTCTGTGCTGTTTATAAGATACACTAATTGTCAGTTAAATATATCTATATCTGGCTATATCAGTGTATAGAATCACGTGATCAAATCAATACCGTTTTACACTAAAAACTATTGCGATTTCGTCTGCTAACGGTGAGTTTTTTCTTGATTATAACGATCGTGCATTTAATATGGATATTTTATATAGCCTAAAGTACATTCCGTATATGTAAGAATACCCGGCAAGTTCCGAGTTCGCTCTATCTTTAGCTGCTTTTAATTAATGTTCGACCAAATGCAGTTTCCAACCGAGTATAATACTTTGGTCGAGCATCAGTTAACAACAGCTGAAGATAGAGCAAAATTGATAATTGTCTAGTGTTCCTACATGAATGAGATGTTCTTTCGGCTGTATAATATATTCATATAAATGCACGGTCGCTATAATCAAGAAAAAACTCACCGTTAGCGGACGAAATCGCAAATGTTTTGCTTGTAAACGGTATGTATTTCAAATAATTTGAGCACGTGATTCTACATACTGTATATGAGTACTATCTGATTGTAGGGTAAGGCACTTTCTGGCTCTATGTGGTCTCCAACATTACCTGATGCACCTATTTCTTCCCGTCTCAACCCCACATCTAAATTTAGCCAGAGCAGATATGTGTTTGAAAGGCACAGGCATTACTATACAATGTATAAGACTCAGTCTCAAAATCTCTTTCAAACAATTGATATTATATATGTATCGTCTTTACTAATTTCTACCATGTCCACTAGGACCTGTATGACTAGGTGTTGAGCGTTTCCATTCGGTTACATATACATTCATACAACTATCCTCGATAAAATCACCAAACGTTTACCCGTCACTATCTTAGCTGTCACAGACTGATGGGATGGACTTATGCGATCACTTTTTGTACCAGTAATTTCCGTTTCTCTCCAGTAAAATACATAACATAAAGTCCGAGGTGATCCGAATCTCTTTGTATGTCAACAAAGATTTGTATTCTTCTTAGTTGTGTCAATGTTAGACTGATTTACTTCTTGGACAACCGAACAGTAGCGTATAAGCCATGAATTCATTGGTACTAGTCTAAGAAATGGACAAATTGTTTACCCATTGGCTATAATTAAGAACCAATAATTACCAGCTGGAAGTACATGGCTAGCACTGACTGACACTACGAATGTTTTGTTTGAATGTCAAAAGGGGAAGCTGATAATTGATAAACATGGTTTAGCGTATGTTATTATCAACCAGGACTATTTTGTACTTCCTGTGGGAACTAATAACGTATTGGCAAATTATCGGGTCAAACATCTTTTTGCAATCCATAGAAATTAATGCCTTGTGTTCCGACATGTCGACGAAATAAAAGACGCAGAAATGAGTTTAAAAAACTGCGTAATATGATGTTTATGCCAGCAGAATTAACTCGTTATTCAGATTTGTGACACATCTGAGTCTAAGTATATATTAGTGTTCATCCTTACTGTTCTAATTTCTATAGAACAGTAAGGATGAATACTAATATACTTAGTGTGCAGGTTTATTTGTCTATGCTACATAGAACGGTACTAAGTTACATAGTACGTTCTATGAACCAATTTTTACATAGTAAACCATCTTGTTCGTTCTACGGGATTTAGAACTCTCGAAACATTTAAAATACAGGAAATTCATTGGCTGACAAATAAACCTGCACACTAAGCATTCAAACCATGAATAGTCGTGTCGTATGTTATATGTACAGTGCTGTCGGGTAATTCTGCGCACCTAACGGGTATTGGCTTTCTACATTTCAGATTATTTGATTTTTAGAATAGAGTATGGTGCTGTTTGGATAGAAACAACCTTCATTGACAAATGTTAACAATTCAAAACATCATACCTTCGCTAAACTAGGTCAAATGTCGTCTGAAAACAAGATGACTTCCGGTTTTCATGACGTAATTTTTTTCGGCTAATTCTGCGCAGGTGGAGTTGTGTTTTTGTATAGTCTGTTTCAAAGATTTGTTTCACAAGAAATTTATCACAGTATCGAAAGAATAAGTCATTAAGCAAATGTTGACAAAAAAGGAAAAGTCATCATCCATTACAAAAGTGCTTTTATTCAATTTATGTGTCACGTGGTATATCAAATTAACGAAAATCGCCGTTAACACTCATTTTGGTCAAATTTTCGTAGAAATACTTTTTCCGATTTTGTTGAAATGATTATAAAACTTTACACAAGTAACCCACATCTACAAAAACACTGGAGGACCGAAGAAAAACGACCCAGCAAAGTCTCTAGGAAATAGAAAGTTAGGGTGCGCAGAATTACCCGATGCGCAGAATTACCCGAAACGACTGTATTAACAATTTCAGTAATAAGTAACACGTATTATATCATAATATATTCAGAAAACGTTTGTCATATGAATTCCATGTTTTATACTGTAAAATGATAAACTTGAATTGATTGTTACCTGATCTTCTGTTGTTATTATCATGAAATAAACCTTATAGGTCAACGCCCGTCTATATTTTGAATAAAAAATAATATTACTGATAATTTAGTATACTATTTGACACTAGTGTGACATATTTTTTTATGATAGTATAAAGGTTTTTTTCAATTATTTTACAAATACAATTACATGTCATTGATATACTGTAATAGTGGAAAAATTATGAAAACATATTCTATTGCGCTTCACAATTATATAGAGGATATTTGTATTTTCCGTGTATGATCGGCTGATAATTCACCGAGTGAGCAGCTGATGTAATATTTTCGCGAGTGGCGTAGCCACGAGTGAAAATATCAGTCAGCTGCTCACGAGGTGAATTATCAAACGATCATACACGGTAAAATACTTATATTCTATTTATTTCATGCTTCAAATGACTTAAATGATGGAAATACTCCACCATTTACCTGAAATGTTTTGCGTGACGTCGTGTTCCCGCCATGCACGCGTCGAGTTGAAATCAAATAGTTCTTCTACAATTGTTTCAATTTCGTCCATTTATTTTAAATTAATGTACATATGATGTTCTGTTATTTGTTAAAGATTAAGAGAGCAAGTGAAAATGATTATTATTTTATTTTTTGCGTCGAGGAAATTTGATTTTAAAAAAATAGTCCGTTTGCCGTGAAATTATGAACTGTGAAATTATGAACAGTGAAATTATCGGGGAATAATCCACCGTTATTCCGCCGTAAACCACCGATAAGAATGAAATAAATACATATACATTTACAATTTAATACAGGTTTCTAGAACTTATTATTACACGACTTGTATTTCTAGTATAAAGGCTCATGGGGAAGACTGGACTCGCCCAACTGTGTTGCTTCTTTAAATAAAGTCGTTATTATTATTATTATTATTATTATTATTATTATTATTATTTCTAGGATTGTTTCTTGACTCTGCAATATTGCAATATATCACAAGGTAGAATGGACTCGCCCAACTGTGTTGCTTCTTTAAATAAAGTCGTTATTATTATTATTGTTGTTGTTATAATAATAATAATAATAATAATAATAATAATAATAATAATAATAATAATAATAATTATTATTATTATTATTATTATTATTATTATTATTATTATTATTATTATTATTATTATTATTATTATTATTATTATTATTATTATTATTATTATTATTATTATTATTATTATTATTATTATTATTATTATTATTATTATTATTATTATTATTATTATTATTATTATTTCTAGGATTGTTTCTTGACTCTGCAATATTGCAATATATCACAAGGTAGAATGGACTCGCCCAACTGTGTTGCTTCTTTAAATAAAGTCGTTATTATTATTATTGTTGTTGTTATAATAATAATAATAATATTTGGATACAGAATGTCAGACAGTGCTGAGATCGAGATGAAGGTCCAAGGACTGGGCAAGCAAGTTGAGAAAGCTTATGAAAGAATACATAAACATATACTCAAGACTCCGTTGATGTACTCGAAATACCTCAGTATTGATACTGACGCGGAAGTCTATCTAAAATTAGGTACGTATTATGCTGCCATTTTGTATCATTTGATTATATTTGTTAATCAATTAGGGGTTTGGTGTTTGTTTGAATTTCTATGGACCTTATGCATGTATGGTGCATTTGATGCAGCTACTGAATGACAAGAATGACAAGAATGACAAGAATGACGCGACATTGTTATGTTATTATTGTACTGTACACATTATGCATCGTAATGAGTTGATGGAGTCCTCCTTGACGACCCTCTCAACTGTATTCAAATCCTCCTGGTTTGTTGCCTACACTTTAGTCTATCATAGGAGCTAGATCTCCTCCGGCGAAACGCATTGGTACCAAACTTTTTTTTTAAATACTACCACTTCTGCAGGAACAGTATATTGCTTTTGCTTTTGTCATCAAGTCAACGATTTGGGTTTACTGAAAACGAATACAGTAGGTTATTACAAAGTATGATGACTTTATTATTTAATGTTAATATTTTTTATTTGATCACAGAAAACGAACAGACAACCGGCTCATTTAAGTTACGAGGAGCATTTAACAAAATGTTACAGCTTAGAGACAATGATCCTGAAGCATTGCGACGAGGTGTTCTAACGGCATCCACTGGTAACCACGGTCTGGCTTGTGTAAGTCAAACACCACACGTGAAATATCTCCGTGTAGTTGTGTTGTACTGTTATTGATTTCTGTACTCGACTGGTTGTTTAGTGCTGCCTTCCCTGTCCGATTTACTCATATACATTTTTTTACGTATAGCGCTTTCTCTTAAATTTGATGGTTGTAATTACTTAATACTGTAAAAGCATTTAATTTCGTTGCGACGATATTTCGTGGATTTGGTAAAAAAGACAATTTTGTTGGGACTTGAATTCGTGGATTTTGCATTTCAGGTAATAAAACAAGGGTCAAAATCAATGTTCGTTAGGATTAAACTTCGTCGTTGAGGTGAACCACGAAGTCCACGAAAATTAATGATTTTACAGTTTTACATATTACCTAAGTCCTTGATTACTAATCCAAAAGTCTACTAACTCAGAACCTGTAAGGTGTGCACTGGGATGCACTCGACCCAGGCTCACATATTGACGTCGAAAATAAACTGAATCACCACCGCAAAAGTGGTTGATGGTTGGATTACGCTAGTACAAAATGTACACACTTTTGCTATGCACCATGTATCAACGCTATGTATATAATTTACGTTTTAATTCACTCAATTGACACCAGTACCCGAAGTTAGTTCAACTTTTATTTGTATCGTCAATACATTGAACTTCGGTCATTACGAGCACCGGTTTATCTCGAGCATTGACCAGTTACGATCAATCCTGGAGATAATGAAGTTTTACTGTATTTTAATAGATTTACTACATTTTAGTTCCCATAACACATTTCTATTTTATGTTATACGTGCTCAAATAGTATCAGTAATCTCAACTTTATATTACGATGAATAAAAGAGACCCATTTTCCGAATTTTGAACGCTCTGGCAGACATTAATCAGGAGAGAGTAAAGACGGAGTAGAGACATACGGTAGACAATCCCCTAGACGTAAAACATTACATGCGCCGAAATATGACAGGAAGCGTGATTGTTTTATATTTAGATGCAGGCGGCAAGTGTGTGTAGGTGCTCTATGGAAATATTTGGTCAACAGTCAATGTCACAGTCCAAGGTCGATGCTTTACAGAATATTTATGGTGCCAAGGTTACACGACATGGTAATGATTGTGTCGAAGCCGAGACAAAAGCAAGAACAACAGCTCAGGTAATACATGTGTGACATAAGTATCAAGTAAGCGTTACTATTTCAAAGACAGACCGACAGGCAGACCACACGCTATAACAAATGAAGTCTTTTCAATGATATTACCATGGTAAGTCGTATTTGCCCTTGACATTGGCCTCTGTCCAAAGAGACACAATTCAACACAATAAGAATGCAACTATGAAACTCATTTGAGTAATAGCATTAGAATATAATAAATTATAACGAAAAAACGTGTCTTTCAGTAAATGTACCTTCTTAACGAGATTATTTTATACTAAGTTATTTTAGGTCGATTGTGAAAAAACTTAACTTATATCAATCACCCTTGA
Source organism: Spisula subtruncata (assembly GCA_963678985.1). Lineage (NCBI taxonomy): Eukaryota > Metazoa > Mollusca > Bivalvia > Venerida > Mactridae > Spisula > Spisula subtruncata. Next base: position 31,321,822 of record OY787674.1, on the reverse strand, counting down.
CACCTCATTTCTGATGTTATCCATCGCCACGAGTCCCTTTAGTGCTGAGCGCCAAGCACGGAAATTTCTGGTACCAATTTTAGTTCGTCTTTGGTATGACGCGGTCTTGGATCTAACCCGGGACCTCCCGCACTCGAAGCGAACGCTCTACCACTTTGCCACGGAGGAGACGTTAGAATATATTAATACGATACAAATCACTCATTGGTTGATGCATGCCATAATTATGTACAGCAGTGTAATTGTCAGTAGACTCTAACAGCTTTTTTTTGGTTTGAGTGAGTCGTTGCTGTTTCGTGAAATGCTGATATAATAATTAATTGCTTCAATGTGCGTTATGACTGTTACAGGAGAGGAACCAGCTTTATATATCACCTTACAATGATTGGGATGTTATGGCTGGACAGGGAACCATCGGGTATGTTGATAGTTTAAAGATATCTTGTCAGCAAAATAATATGTAGAATTGTATTATTCATTATTATACTTGTATATACCTACGATCTGTATGTGTCGAGTCTCACATTCCAACGCTTAAGTTGATTGTGAGCAGTGTCATGTCTCTTTAAACCCCAGTAACATTTGTCGCTGTCCGTTCCAAAGGCGGAAGTCCCACGGACGACCTTACTTTACGTATGTATTGTCCACTTTGTAGTAAAAATAGAAAACTACTAAAATTTGGCTAATGACCCTCCTTTTTGTAACTGTATTATTATTGTACTGTTCAGGTGCAATTTCGCTGTCCAGCAAAAGGCTGTGTCTATCTTTCAATAGTACATGTATATTGTGTCATTTAAATGTGTGTTGTCCCGTGTTTTATTATTGTCACTTGGTTCTTGCCATGCGTGGTTTGGTGTAAATTCTAAAACTTGGTCGGGTCTTGGCTGTGCTTCATTCGGCCTCATGGCATCACCACTATTCTATAATTTCAAAGCGAAATTTGTCATTTTTTCGGCGTGGACTTGGAATGTTAATTGTTTCTTTGGCTTATGTATGGGCATTTCGCCGTGTAGTTGTGTTGTGGTGTTTCTGATTTCTGTTCTCGGCTGGTTATGTTGAGTGCTGCCTTCCCTGTCCGATTCCATCATACCTTTTTTCAAACAACTGGGTAAAGGACCATTTGGTGTGTTGGTTATTACGTCACGGTTGGTTCGGTAAGAAGGGAGAGAATTAACATTCATGATAGTCCTTACGACTATTCCATCTCACATACATTGTAAACGTCAAACTATACTACAAATGTATTTTTTGTTTGTCGTACTAAACTATGCTTTCTATTTCTTCATTTAAGCCATGAAATATATCAAGACTTACCGAACGTTGACTGTGTTCTTGCTTCTGTCGGTGGAGGTGGGCTTATTGGTGGAATAGCAGCTTACTTGAAATCGAAAAATTCTAAAATCCAGGTTGGTTTAAATAATTGTAATATTACATTTTTGAATGCTAAACACAACACATACAGAAGTATTACCATAGAATGATCATGAAATTTGCTTCTAATGCAGTAGAATCTAATAAAAGGTGACTAGTTCACTCGAAAAACGTTTCGAACATTATTTATCTACCAGTATCAATCAACTGATCATATTTACTTTTGGAAGACTCTGTAAACGTCAATGTCACACTACAACGCATATTTCCTTGCTGTTGAATCGAACATAAATCGTTTTAAGTGATGATCTAGCCCTGACGGGTTGGTTATTTGGCCCACTACTAGTTTCTTCCAATCACGCAGCTTAATATGCAGTATAATTAATTTTATCATCTACGGTATTATATATTTTTATTTGTAATTTGATATCGATAGGTGATAGGTTGTCAGCCAAAACAGTCCAAAGTATTGTACGAATCGGTACAGGCTGGTCATGTTATACACGAAAAATCTTACGATACCTTATCTGACGGTACAGCCGGAGATGTAGAAGACGAAACAGTAAGTCTGCATCGTGGTTCCATTGACCATTGATATAGTTGTTGTTTAAAAGAATGTGCTAAATCAGAAAAAGTTGCAGATCGACGCTAAAGAAGTTTTTTATGTGTGATATCAAGTCACGAGGTCTGGTAAATAACATAGTGCGCATGACGACATATTACAATATATAGTACAAAATATTTAAAGATACCTTTTTATATGTTTTGAATGATATATATGCCCCCTTCTTTGATGAGGGGTATATGTCTTGGCTCGTGATTGTCTTTCTGTCTGTTGGTCGGTCGATAGACCAAATTGTTTTCGTACAATAACTCAGTAGGTCGAAGGCAATTAAAACTATTTGAGTCGCCCCCTACTCTCGCTAATATTGGGATTACGTTGAGATGTCGCGCATTCCGGAAAGTTCAGACCGTCCGGGCGGGGATTTATCAGTCGTTTCGGTAATGCAAGAGGGAACTCGCTTTGTTTTGCCAGGAACAAATTTGGTTTGGGAAGCGGAAGGGACGATTCAAAGGTCAATGTCACTGTGACCTTTACCATTTCTGACTATTGGGGGCATACGTACTTTACAACACATTGTGTGACATATTGACCTTTCAGTTATAAATATGATGGCCTTTTCACTTGACAAAAGAAACAGAGAGAGTGTACTTTAAATTTTATTCGTACGTCTGTTTGAAGGTGACCTTTCCAGTATGTAAGACGAATGTTGATGATTGGATACTTGTAGAAGAGAACGAGATGTCGGACGCTGTATTCTTTATGTTAGACAAACACCATAAGGTCAGTTCTTTTCTTGATAAATACCATAAGGTCAGTTGTTTCTTGACAAACACCATGATGTCAGTTCTTTTTTTGATAAATACCATAAGGTCAACTCTTTTCCTAAAGTGTATAGAGCTATATCGGAAGGTATTTTTTTAAAGTTTCAAAAACTGAAAAACAATTATGCTTTTATATCCGTTAGATCATTTTTCATTACTAGCCGACAATTGTGATTATATAACGAACGAGCAAATGTTTGTCCCACAAGTTGATAAATATGTCCTCGAAAGAATGGTACGTATTCGCACACTAACCAGCACAATAAATCCTTTAAGTGTATAGAGCTATATCGGAAGACATTTTTTAAAAAGTTTCTAAAACTGAAAAACTATTATGCTTTCGTATCCATTGGATCATTTTTCGCTTCCGTTTTAACAGAAACTCTCTCTGTGATTTATTTGACATGCGAACTGTCCATTTTCATACGAAAGTGTTCTAGAACACCCTATGAAACTATAAGAATCGTCTATTTTTCAACGATTGAATAAAAATACATGGAACCCATCCAAAGTTTTAATTTGCAATTAAGGTTGTCTAGTATCATACTAAAAACGATGCAAGTAATTATTTTGACATTGGATGACTGTTAGAATATAGCTCTATACACTTTAAGCACTGCATTGGTTTTCTTCAATGAAACACGTTACATAAGCGTTACAAGACTGTTTAAAGGTATGACGTTGTTACAACATTCAGAATTATGTGACTATGGAAAATGACATGTGCAACATAACACAGAACCTTTAAAAGAGATTTACAGAGGAAAAGTTAGACTTTATACGTGTTTAGAATACATTATGCAAGTTCTTTATTACATCAACGTATTCGAGTACATGTACCTGTTACAGCTAAAACTTGTTTTTGTGTTTGAACAAAAGGCATACTCTGAACACAAAATAAAATGCCGTTACCAATTTCTATCGATATGGGCACTTTATGAATATCAAATGCTGTGTAAAAGTACGTAATTGCCAAAGACACTTAACACTTTTTGACCAATAATACTGCATTCGTTCATCCTTTAGTCAGAATAAAAATTCATCAATTCATTTATTATTATTATTATTTCAGTTGGTAGAAGGTGCTGCTGGGGTGGCGGTCGCTGCATTCATCAAACAGAAAGAACAGTTTAAAGGAAAGCGTGTAGCTATTGTAATATGTGGTGGAAACATCAGTTCATCGACGCTAAAAATAATTATTGACTCACACTTGAATTCTTAGGTTATGCACATTGATGTTTTATCATAAATAAAGTTCTGTAATTAAGAAATATTTTGAACTAATGTAAGTTGGCATCATGTCAAACGCTATGATGATATGTTTGCATGGTGTTTTCATGAACATTTGTATGCGTGGAATGATATTAGCACATGTGCATTTTCACATGAACAGGACATGGATCAAAATTTGCCATTTTGTGGTTCTAGCCATATGTTTTGAGTAAAGAACAATAAAATAACAATAACTACAAAAAAGATATGAGGAAATCGGACAGGGAAGGCAGCTCTCAACGTAACCAGCCGATCACAGAAAACAGCAACAACACAACCATAACACAATGATTACAATTCAATTCAATTTACACGGCGCAATGTCCACACATATCTTTACATAACAAATAATTTCAGATTGGCTGTAACCAAAGCAGAGCAATACAGACTCTACTCAAGTTAAGATGCTGCTTTGATTTGAGTCTTGGGTTTGAGACAATAGTCATTTCTCCTTATGGAGCTCTTTGAATTATGTTGTAACACATTCCAAATAATATTTTGAGTCCACACTTTTATTGATTCAGAAATAATCTCAGCGATAGGATAAATATTTTACTTCAACTGAAAACATTCAATAATGTCAAAGGGCAAGATAAAAATAGCAACCGTTCTATATATCGAACCATTTTGTTCTATTTTTTTACTACTATGTATTTTAGACAAATACCCACAATATTAAAAATATGCAATTTAAGTGGTCTATATACGTATGATCTGGTATAATGTCAGCTAATTAAATAAAGTTTTAACCAGTCACATTTCATTTAAGACGTTTGACCGCATGATGAAACACTTGCCAGTTGATCCTTGGTGAAAAGGAGAAATTATCATTAATAATTATAATAGTGCCTATATGAAGAAAACATCTTAAGGATTTACTGTGCTGGTTAGTGCGAGAGTACGTACCTTTCATTCTTTCGAGGACATATTTATGAACTTGTGGGACAAACATTTGCTCGTTCGTTAAACAATCATAATTGTCGGCCAGTAATGATCTTGATACAAAAATGTATATTCGATATATGTTAAGTGCTAGACGTCCATGATATGTGCTTTTGAGACTACTAAATTCCAAACACCCTTGAGGTAACAAGGCAGTGTTGTGGATGAATGATTCGTTATTCCTGTAGCAGTTCTAGTTGTCGCCAGTAGACAGCGACGTTTTGTTAGCAAAGGACCTAAGTTAAATCCGGGATTTTGACTTGCATATAATTTTCCGGATGCTCATTTTTCATCGAATTTGTGTCAGTCCGTATGAAAAAGGGAGAGGAAAGTCATATTGTGAATAAACCTATTGTCGATTCAAAGATGTCTGTCAAAACCGCCATAATGTTTCATTTCTGAATAGCTAATTGCAGCAAGTTTATCCACTACGTTATAGGACCATCAGCTTTTTAATCATTTAAGTGTATTATTGATGGTTGAATTTAATCCTGACGTACCTTTAATAATCGTCCGGGGTGAATGTTTGTTTACGCGGTTGTGACAGAGATCTTTGAATCAACTATAGTATGATTTTTTTTAGATTCGTTTATTTTCAAGTCTCCTTTGTTTATACAAAAAAGTTCGTAGACATTACTATTTTATCTGTCATTTGATTTTCAAATAACATTTTCGCATTTTTCTGACACATTAGTAACAACAATGACCTCCTTTGTTTATTTTAATCTTATTTAAGTCGATCTGACATGTGATGTATGAGATATGCAAGGGTTTAATAGACCCACGTGACGACGCAAAATGTGGAAGACGTCAAAATGACGTCACAGTTTTAGGTACTCGATCTTTGCAAATGTGATTGCCCATTATACTCATGAGGTTTTTAATTTTATTTTGGTCGAGTGAGTTGCCTGGTCTTTCTTCTTTGGACATAAGGTGGTAAACAGTATCACAAATGCATTACCGGGTACTGGCAGGGGTACGCAACAGGCAACATTCTGCACAAAATCAGTCCAATTTTGGTACCGGATGAGACGCATGTTTTTAATATCACCATGGTAACCTCTTCTGGTCAGGGAAGTTTTAGCGGTATTTCGAAAGTTTTAGTCCTCACTATAGTCAGATTTAACGATTTTACCAACAGAAATGATACTGAACTTTTTGAGGTCACATATTACAATTGCTCACCAAAACCAGCGTTTTGAACTTTTATTGGCGTCGATCACTTATGGACCGTTATCTTCCGAAGATTCCCGTACTAAATAATTTTGTTTGTTTATCTCATGGAATTTATAATTAATACACTTACCTAAGAAGACAATTTTTGTCCAGTCATTTTCAAAAAGGTTCTTTTATCTTCGAGCAAAACCCAGTTTTTCCTTATACTATCTCACAGTCAGATACGAGTGGGTGGGGTATTTGTGAAAATACCATTTCTGTGTCTTTGTGAAGGTTAATCCATTAAATAACATGACTTAATTCGTTTCCTGCCTTTGTCGGTGCTTTTACAACATTTCTGATATATTTACATCGCTTATATTTAATATTGTTAGTTATCGTATACCCCCTTGCTCAGGTCTCGTTAAGACGTCCAGAGTGCGTACCTCCCGAAGCGCTATCCTCTTTCCTATATTTAGCCTTTCCCTTATCAATAAAACCACAAGAACCACAGAGAATGCTTGATAATTCTTTTATTAAACAACCCACAACAAAGTATAAAACAACATTAAGCCCTTGTGGAGAAATTCATATTTTTTCAATACCACCACCTTTCAATAAAACTGCGTGTTTAGTTGCTGTTTACAAAATTACCAAGGATTACGTTATGACGTCATGTGCAAATATTCTTGCAGACAATATCATTTATTTCACACAACATGAAGATAATGTATAGTTCTACATTCCTTCCAAGTTTTAAAACTGTATGTTGAATGGTTTTGGATTAATTGAACAAAATCAAGTGTCTACGAACTTTTTTAACACCCTGTACAACAGTTTAAAAATACCGTCTGATAAGTGTTATACAATATTTGTCCTAGGCAGCAAGTGCAAATCTATTAACAAAACAATTCTATTCCTCGAAGTATTTAAACGAGTAATCCTCGCGATTAAGTCGAAAACGAGTACTTTCCATGCAACCTATTTCAACAAAAGGTCACCGTTTTTGTCCAAAACCGACCCAAATGCTTGGTTAGCAGGTGAGTCGCATCGGACATAAACTGTGACGTGTTGCAAAATTATTATATGGAAAGGACAGCATCTATTCTCAGCTTCAGCATCGATAACGTTTCATTAAAAGTGGCCATACAATTGAACACTTACATGGCATGTCCGAACAGTTGCGTGAAACAAAGGGACTACTCAAGAACTCATAATGAAGGGAGACAACCACACAAACCATACTTACACAAAGTAGTACAGGACTATATAATGCATACGTACATGCTAACACTTGATTGTCCGTACTTTGTCATTGAACGTCGAACTCCTCTAACACATATCATTATTCCAGGGTACAAGTAGTTACGTGATTACCATTAAGACAAGGTCTTGTTGTTGCTAAAAAGAAGAAATCGGACAGGGATGACAGCACTGTCTCAACTTAACCAGCCGATCAAATAAAATAGCCACAACACAAAAAGCCATTCGGTTACACCAATGATAGTAATGACACCAATTCGCTATTGTCGCGTTGCATGAAGACATAATGAAACTGTACGGATAATTTTTAAAACATAAAATGAACTGTGAAGCACCGAACCTTCTTTTCTGTGACGTACATCGATGAACAACAACAACTGAAAAACGAACATGTTGACAATACTTACGAACTAGCCATAAATTATACTGACAAAACCAGAACTTTTTCCAGGACAAATAGTTCTGTAAAGTGGCATTCATATGCGACTAATAATCGGTAAACGAAATTAAAAAAGAACACCATAAAAAGGGTATGAGAGTATATTTCAGACATTTTTTCTAATTTTTTCAAAATATTGAGTCAACCTTTAAACTGCACCCTCCTTTTATTGAGCTCTACGTCCAGTGAGAGGGTGTCTGACGCAGTGAAGCCTAAGTACTGGAGCTGATGGACGACATCCAGTGGTTTGCCTTGGATTGAGATGCTGGGTGGCATTTGTGTTGCTTGTCCCATAATTTTTCTTCTGGCTGATCGTGAGGCCGAACAGATCACATGCGTCAGCAAACTTGTCCATCAGTCTTTGGAGACCGTCTTCTTGATGTGACACTATGGCTGCATCATCAGCGAACAACATGTCCCTGATTTGGACTAACCTAGTCTTGGTCTTGGAGATGAACCTGGCGATATTGAACAGACGACCATCAGATCTGGAGTGCAGGTATACGCCATCAGTTGTGTTCTTGAAGGCATGTTTCAGGAGAAGGGCAAAGAAGTTCCCAAAGAGGGTTGGGGCCAATACACAGCCTTGTTTCACGCCGCCACTTTTCACGCCAAACTCTGTAGACATGTCACCATCAAACTGTACTGTGCTCATCATGCCATCGTGGAATGATCTTATGATGCTGAGAAGCTTTGGTGGACAACCTTTCAGTGGGAGCATCTTGAATAGGCCGTCACTGCTAACGAGATCGAATGCCTTGGTCAGATCTATGAAGGCGAGATACAGTGGCTGATTTTGTTCTCTACATTTGTCTTGCAACTGGCGTAGGGAGAAGATCATATCAATAGTTGATCTCTTTGAGCGAAATCCACATTGAGATTCTGGGTAGATCCTGTCAGCGAGAGCTTGCAGACGACGTAAGACGATGCCAGCAAATAGCTTGCCTACGATACTCAGCAGTGATATACCACGATAGTTGTTGCAGTCACTGCGTTCTCCATTGTTCTTGTAGAGAGTGACGATGTTGGCATCTCTCATATCTTGGGGTACTTCACCTTCATTCCATCACTGAGTAAACAGGTTATGGAGAGGTTCGAGCACGCTTAATTTACCACTTTTAAGGACCTCGGCTGGTATGCAGTCCTTACCGGGGGCCTTTCCAGATGGTAGCTTGTCTATTGTCTGATAGTTCTTCAATGGATGGGTGCTCGTCAAGCTCGGGCATCATGGGGAGAGGTTCGATGCCATCTAGGACAGTCTCATGTACCACGTTTTCCCTAGAATAGAGCTCAGAGTAGTGTTCAACCCATCTATCCAACTGTTTTGCTTTGTCAGATAATGGTTCTCCTGTCTTGGTCTTAAGGGGTGCAGTTTTGTTGATTGTGGGTCCAGTAGCCTTCTTGATCCCTTCATACACGGCTCTCACATTGCCCGTATCGGCCGCCTGCTGAATATCCTTGCATAGGTCAGTCCAGTACTTGTTGGCAGCTTCTCTTACAGCCTTTTGGACGACACTTCTGGATGACTTTAGTGCAGCTAGTGAGAAAGAAGTGGGATTGACCTTATGTTTGAGTAGAGATGTGCGTTTCGCTTCGATCAGAGGGTCGAGGGTTGTAGAGTTTGCATCATACCAGTCATTGCGTTTGGAACCTGTTTTTTCCCGAAGGCATTGATAGATGTAGAGTGGGTGGCATTTTTTAGTGTTTCCCACTGCTCAGATGCGGATTGAGTGGGGTCACTTTTGAAGGTTGAGGAGAACATTGAGTTGAAATCCTCCACACGGTCTGGATATTGAGTCTTACCGATGTCAATACATGGAGTACCCTCCTGTTTTGTGCGGTAGAACTTTTTGGGTTGGAGTTTGACCTTGCTGCATACTAGGGATTGATCTGTGTATCAGTCAGCACTGTGGTAAGTTCTGGACAGCGGGAAATTCTTCAGGTATCTACGTCTAGTGATGATGAGATCAAGCTGGTGCCAATGTTTTGACCTGGGATGTCTCCAAGATACTCTGTGGTGTGGCTTGGTACCGAGAAATGTGTTAGTTACGCAGAGTCCATGATATGCACAAAGCTCAAGAAGCCATTGGCCATTGTCATTGCGTTTCTCTACTCCAAAGTTACCGTGGCAGCTCGGCCAGGCTTCGTTGTCGCTACCTACTCTTGCATTGAAGTCAACAAGTATGACAAGGGCTTACTCTTGGGGGAATGCTTTAATGGTGCGGTCTAACTGACTGTAGAAGGGATCCTTTGTATCATCAGATGCCATGAGTGTTGGGGCATACACACACAATAGATTGATTGGTCCTTCATTGGTGTTCATTCGCAGTGAGATTAGACGTTCATAGGCTGAATTACAAACTTGTACCTTGTATAGCAGAGAGTTTCTGACTGCAAAGCCAACACCGTGCTCGCGTACTTCCTTTTCTTTCTTCCCTCGCCAGAAGAATGTGTAGTCGGATTCCTGTAGGCATCCAGAGTCTGCTAGGCGGGTTTCCTGTAGGGCAGCAATATCTACTTGAAGTCTTAACAACTCGTTGTTGATGATGGCAGTTTTTCGGACATCGGAGATGCTGAGCATGTCAGCTGAAAGTCCAGTCGTCATTGTACGAACATTCCAGCACCCAAGCCTGAGTGCTGGTTTCTTTTTATTTGTATTGTTTTTGTCTGGTGCGAAGATTACTGACCACTTGTTGGTTTTATCCTATGCCTCACGAACCCAGTGAGGTAGGTGGCCAATGGCGGGACGGCGCCTTTACTGGCTGAGGGCTGCTCAGCTTTATGGCGGGCGGTAGCTGTCCAGTGAAGTTGAATAACCTCACCCACCGTCAGGAACGACACCTGGCACCCAGGTTGTACGCCAATTTAGCTATGGGCTTATAAAACCGGTGACTGTAATTCACCTGATTGGTTCTATGCGGATGCATAGCTGACGTTTTCTCTCCAGGGCGCTAGCCAGGGCAGTTCTATGGAGAGACTGACTTGCCCATTCATCAGAGTCCCCCGCTCAGTCTTGCTGATGTTGTCCAGAGGAATGGAAGAACCAGTACGTCCGGCACCAGGTTGACTGCAGTAGCTGCCAATACAGTGCTGAGTACAGTGCTTGTATGTCTGTGGGGCTACACTCCAGATTTACTGTTAGGGTTAACTCCCTTAGCCTTTAACGAACCAACGAATTACCACAAGGCAGTGGTACTATTAACTCATAGCTGGGGGTCTGTTCATGGGCAGCAGGGCATGTCAACACCCCGATGGGCCTGGCATGCCGCATGTCTGGGGGCAGACTACCTCCGAGTCTCCTGCTGTTCTGCTTGGGGCCGTAAGGTGCTCAATTGACGTGTGTCGCCACGGGGAGGCACTGCATGTAGCTTGCCTGTTGAGAAGCTATGTACTGGCAGGGAAGACTTACGCGCTTTGCTCCGTTTTCGCCAAGGCTAGCCAGCGGTGGGAACTGAAAGCAGAAGGTGACAAGCACACGACACACAGCACACCACACTTGACGCATCAACAGACCATTTGACACACAAAAGATGTTACTATAGTCCGTCAACATACTGATGATGTGAGTGCACGGTATCTGCTGATGACAACATTAGGATGACCAGCTGCGTGTTATCTGTTATCAGCTGCGTGTTATCTGTTATCAGCTGCGTGTTATCTGTTATCAGCTGCGTGTTATCACCTAATTATTCACACCTTGTTGGGGTCAAGTTCACAGCACTTAAAAGTGATAGCGGATACTATCGTATGGTGTATTTACATAACAGAAATCTGAAAGTATGAGTTGCTATTTTTTTTATTTTAAAAACACGGAACTGTCATTTTCGTTGTACCTGCGCATATTTTCGTCCAAAACATAGTCTGGGGACTTGACAATAACCACTGATTCGTGAGGATGAGCACTTTTGAATAGGTCAGAAACTCGGGTATAACCACCTAAAAATTGGTTCACATTCACATGAGTTTAGCAACATGATGACTTAGCAGATATAGAGATAACGAATCAAGAACATTATGATATTCACGTGTTATGCATTACTGTATCACACAGTGATTTGGCCACTTAAAAACGGATATAATGTGATACATACTTGCACATGTACTATGAATAAAGATGATATATTCTATATCTGTCCTATGCCATTGGGCATCTGAATTGAACTACCGCTTGTGGTACACTTATCATTTTACATTATGTAGCCTTTTGCTTTTAGAACGCAGAAAGGGCTTGGATTAAAAGTCCATCGTCGTGAACAGCTTGCATGTTTGAAGTGTGCATTTGAAAGGATTTCTGAGAGAGGTTCGACGTTATATATTATGAAGTGCATTAACTGGATACTTGCCATTAAAATGTTTGTAATGAATTGCAATGACTTGTTATACTGTAGTTGAACGGAATATAACTGTGAAATGCGGTGCAACGTTCATTTGAATGATTACATATAGTCTGGTGAACAAAACATGTTCGTGATATTTGACAAGGTTCAAGTATCCATAACCTTTCGACCATTTTAATTTACTTTGCGCTCGTGTTATCTGTGTGTTGTTAGTTGTAATTATTAACGTTATATTTACATATATGTGTAGGTATGTCGGAATCGGACTTAAAAAATGACCGCGGCGGTGAAAATGATGCGGGTGATATGGTCGCGGTATCCGAGGAGGAGACGGAGGATGAAGAAGGCCGTGTTCCAATAGACCGGGGATATGCATGGATTATTCTTGCAGGTTTGAACTCACTTTTAATTTTCACAAATGTATGCGTCTATTTGTGTTGGTCGGATATATTATGTATCTGTCATTCATACATCACATGTTAACAACAAGCAAGTCGGGATATTACTGTAAAAAGTAGCGAATCAGTAATAGGTCAATTTAATGGGGGTGTTCAGTGTGTTTGGTTTGTGGAAAAGTTGTTATGTCTTTGCTTGGGGTAAGGCTATCTAACACTGATTGTCAGCCCAATGTACACATACACTCTAGCTATCATATATATTGTGATATGATTACAAACATGATCACAACAACCCGGCAAGTACCCGATTACTCATACCACTCTCGGTAAAGATATTGCTGCTATACCTTAGTCAATGCCAAGCATAGTCTTTATTTGCCAATCAGCTTTCTGTTGAAATATGACAGGCGTATGATTGCATACATCTAGATCGCCAGAGTTGATGCCAAACGCACTTACCCCTTGTATATTTCTACCGATGCTCAAACTGGCTACCTTCACCACCACAAGAAACACATCACAATGTCACATACATTTGTATAGTAAGCAAGTTAGCCAGTACACATGAGAAATGACAAGAACTGTTTAATGGAGTGGAATAGTACACATGCTTAATAGCGCGATTGCTTCCAAATCCGGCGACCGGGTCCGTGTTCAAATCCGGTCGAAGGCACTCGGTTGTATGCTATATGTCAGCAGAAAGCTGACTGGCGTGTAAGGGCTATGCTAGGCAATTGATATTTTTTTTAAAAACAGAATGAGATTCAGGCATTGTAGAGTGTTGATTTTCTGTGTTGTTTTTTTGCCGTCTGTGTTATGCTGTTTAATAAAGTTGACAGCTGCATTCCCTGACGGATTGGGTTTTATATTTTTGTATGATTATACTATAATCAACTACCTTATATGGTTATATTTACAGCATCTTGGGCAACCATGTTGATGGTCAATGGTGTATACAAATCGTTTGGTATAGTGTTCATTGAAATACAAGAAAAATATAACTCCAACTCATCTGTGACGTCACTGATAGTCAGCTGTCTGAATGGAACATACAGTATAACTGGTATGTATAAATCTCAACAAATGCATTTCAAATGACTCTGACATGACAAACTTCTAACTGTACCCGGTCCGGTCACTTTGAGTTAAATTGGTGTGGATAGTTATACCGGGTATGTAGTATTCGAAGTGCACCTTAAATGTCAATGCAACTTTATAGTACGATACAATAGGTTCATAAATGGATAACAGCATTAACTATAGGTGGGGGACACTTACGGTCGCCAAACGGCACAAACATAAATGTTGAGAAATAAAAAAAGTAGCAGTTCGCAATAATTTGTTGGAAACAATCAATTCAAAGCATGACCTCTAATATAATATAAATTGACATTGGCCCTACCAGACAACTTTGCATCGAGGGCAAGAGCAGTATCAATGTTACACATCGAATTTGCATTGACAATATAATCATGATCTTTATTTGAGACTGAATGTGTCTCTAGTTCTGTTTTTACTGGTTTAATTTTGTTTTTTAAAGACTGTACGACCGCTATGTGTGACATTGGCAAAACGACACGCATTGATGTCAAGATACGTACATATTAGAGCACGAAAAACACGGTGTGTTCTTTTAATTATGATAGTGATCCAAAATAATTTGTGTAAGGTAATCTTGTATAATATTATGTTTGTTTTGCAGGTTTGCTGGTTCAGACGGTTGTACTTCGACACTTTAGTAGTCGTCAGTGTATTGTGACAGGTAGCTTGCTGTTATCTCTTGCATATATTCTCTCAGCATTCGCTCCAAGTGTGGAGATCATTATAGTCTTACTTGGCTGTGTGAATGGTAAGTATAAACAATAATACTTGAGAATTCAACAACAACACGTATATTGTAAATATTCATTGACGTTTCGGCCGAAGCCTTTTACTGTATAAACAGAAATATAGAAAGTTCAAATTGTTTCGATATATTAACAACGTACAAAAATGTATTTTAGATATTTCGTACGATCCGTAATTTGTGCACCATTTGGATTTTTCAAGTGATGTAACAAGCTACATTACTACATTATTGTGTATGGGTATTGCTTCTGGCACGATGTGTGTATGGGTATTGCTTCTGGCACGATGTGTGTATGGGTATTGCTTCTGGCACGATGTGTGTATGGGTATTGCTTCTGGCACGATGTATGTACGGGTATTGCTTCTGGCACGATGTGTATGGGTATTGCTTCTGGCACGATGTGTGTACGGGTATTGCTTCTGGCACGATGTGTGTATGGGTATTGCTTCTGGCACGATGTGTGTATGGGTATTGCTTCTGGCACGATGTGTGTACGGGTATTGCTTCTGGCACGATGTGTGTATGGGTATTGCTTCTGGCACGATGTGTGTATGGGTATTGCTTCTGGCACGATGTGTGTATGGGTATTGCTTCTGGCACGATGTGTGTACGGGTATTGCTTCTGGCACGATGTGTGTATGGGTATTGCTTCTGGCACGATGTGTGTACGTGTATTGCTTCTGGCACGATGTGTGTACGGGTATTGCTTCTGGCACGATGTGTGTACGGGTATTGCTTCTGGCACGATGTGTGTATGGGTATTGCTTCTGGCACGATGTGTGTACGTGTATTGCTTCTGGCACGATGTGTGTATGGGTATTGCTTCTGGCACGATGTGTGTACGTGTATTGCTTCTGGCACGATGTGTGTACGGGTATTGCTTCTGGCACGATGTGTGTACGGGTATTGCTTCTGGCACGATGTGTGTATGGGTATTGCTTCTGGCACGATGTGTGTACGTGTATTGCTTCTGGCACGATGTGTGTACGGGTATTGCTTCTGGCACGAGCTGAACACCGCCGTTGACCCAATGACATGCGATTTGTGTATTTGAGTTCTGGATTGTCTTAAAACATTAGCAGTACGAGTATTGAAGAAGATATGTATTGTTGATCATTCACCCTGTGGTTTTGTAGTATGGAAATTTGTGGTATGGAAATAAGAAAAATACTGTATCTGACAGGCATAATTATGGAGCATTGTTTTTGTCATAGTATAAAAAATAAAACCTCACACATACTATTGTCGCAATCGATTGTAAATAATATAAGATCAAACATAATTTTATATTTATTTGTTTAAGCATACTTTTTTCTATTTCAGGTTTCGGTATTGGGTTAGTCTTCTTGCCTACCATGACACATTTAAGCCAATACTTCAAGAAGTACCGGAGTCTAGCAAGCTGTGTTGCAATCACAGGAGGTAGTTGTGGTGGTCTAATATTCTCATTTCTCATACCTCTAATGGTGGAAACATACTCTTTCTCCGGCGCAATGCTTATTTTAGGAGCTATGTCATTTCATCTGGTGGCATTTGGTTTATTAATGAGGCCAACCGAATTCTATACTCAAACAAAAGAAAGATCTGAAATTAAGACTGTTAAAGGTGTAGAAACAAACACCGTAACACGTATAGAAAACGGTATAGAAAATGGTATAGAACATGGTATAGAAAATGGTACAGAAAATGGTATAGAAAACAAATCACTTTTGAGACTTAACCCTCGGTGGAATAAAAATGTGCTCAGCACACAGTCGTTAACAATTGCTAACTCGCCTCTACTAAGAGGATCAAAGGTTGTTCGTACAAATGGAACAATAACAAGACGAAATCGAACAATTTCCGAACAAAGCACTGGTAGTTTTTCGTCGGCTTTACAGCGATCGCTGTCAACATTGAATAGGGTTGGGTTTTATGCTGGTAATGAACTGTCGGTAACTTCAATTCCAGATATGTTCCATAAAAATAAGCAGGATAAAGTCAATGACAATAATTCTGGTTCGCCAACTGGTAAGCGGAAAACTGGAATTCGGAAGAGGATTAGTTCTTGTATTGACTGTAGTGCTCTTAGACGTATCCCATTTTTGTTTTATATTCCCTGTGCATGTTGCCTTGTGACATTATCAACACTGCAAACATTTATACCGCCTTATGCGAAAGACAAAGGCTTGTCAATGAAATCCAGCTCATTACTTGTAACATTTATCAGCATAACAGACGCGTGTTCTAATATACTATGGGGGATCTTCGCGGACAAACATTATGTTCGAATTCATAAAATTGTGAGCATAACGTCAGTGATAATAGGCATAATTACATTTTTCACGCCAATGTTTGACACGGAAGCTGCATTAATCGCGTACAGTGTGGCTTATGGCGTGTTTGGACGCGTGTTCTTCAGTTTATATACTCCTGTGATTGTTAACTTTCTTGGATTGGAATACCTTAACAGTGCCTTGGGTATAGTAAGTTTGGCTCAAACAGCATGCATAGCCGTGTTTGTGCCCGTCATAGGTGAGTATTATTATATTTAGCATTTCAATATTTGGCCGTAAAATACCATGATCGTTGACACTATATAAATCAATTGAGTAACATGCATAAAAAATTATATTGTTTGTTGGAAAGTATGTTTTTGCATGCGGAATATTGCTAGTAAATCATGACCTCTAGGAAAGCGGAACAAATGATGATAGATTGTGTCAAACTCAGTCATTAACCTTCCCTCTTCTACAAACAGATATTTAGTGGCCAGAAAATGTACGTGTGCACATTATCGATGTATTATCAATACAATTGTACTTAGACTGTTACGATCACCCGGTTTATCTCGAGTATTTTACCTGTCTCGATGATTCCTCGAGATAACAAAGTTTTACAGTATGTTTTAACGACATGTTTCGGTCAAAGAATAAGGTACTAACGGATGTTTTTACTTTTTTAAACAGTTATTTCCTTTCATATTTAGCAAATATGTCACGTCGTATGATCGAGCACCCTGTAACTTATATATTTTGCTGTTTACAGGTATTATCCGTGATACATACGACTCTTATGTACCAGGACTACTGTTGGTGGCGACTGTAGTCACAGCTGGAAGTTTGGGGATACTTGTTTTACCATTCGGTGAAAAATGTGAAAAAAAGAAACGACAGGCTATGGAATTAATTGTGGAAGAGGCTTAGTGTGTATACTACAAGAAACATTTGAACATGTTTTGTGTAAACGTTCTTCGACGTATGTGAAATGTGATTTATCCTTAATGACCTCCAAGTTTCTTTGGAATTGTGATAATCATTTATTATATTTCACACTTAGTGACCTACTTATATATTTGTAGATATGTTATGGATATTCCTCTGTTGTTTTTGTAAGCACATGCAGTTGTTAAAGCCACGATAACAACCTGAACATAAAACATGCCTTTGAAATGCGAGTCTTCTAGTCATGATTTTAATTATTGAAATGCGATTTATTTTTGCAATGTGATTTTTATACCTGACATTATATCTTTGAAATGTGAATTCATCATGCATGAATTATACAATGAAATGTGTGTTCGCAATTTGTGTGCTTGTTAACAATTTGTGGTTAGTTCATCGTTGAAATGATGGATGTTAATTTGTTATGCTTTCAGTAACATCGCGAACATTATGTTCACAAGTTATAACACAGTTACTTCCCTTATTGTTAACACATTGATACGCTCGCTTTGTGTTCATAGCAAAACAGCCACACTTCCAGCAGTGTGAACGTTTAGTGTTGTACTTGATTGCAACGATTTCCCAGTGTCCCAACCACAAGGTTGTCGTTTAATGCCACATCAATCACTACATCAAACTTCTAAAATCAGTTACTTTCCGTGCCGTTACTGCAATCACTATCGACACGTGCTGCACAACTCACATGGCATTTGTTAACCGTGGCTTCACACACGCATGCTTAAGCTTTAAAAAAAGAAATTAACTTCTCCAGAAAAACGAATGAAATAACTAATGCATCTCATTGAATAATACATTTTATTACATAATAGACCTCTAGTAAATGAGATGACATCTTGTTAACTGCATAACATGTATTAGCTCAGGAAGCCGGATCCATTATATATAGTATGTATTACCAACCGCCTAGTTCGTTGAACAACTTTTATTCCACTTGGTATTCCTGTCGTATGTACATGTCTGAAGGCTGGACTCAATCACAAGAAAATGGAATGAAATACAAGTCTAAGATGGCAAGAAATAAATCCAAACTGTCAGCTAAACATTGCTAACCTATTCCATTCTCCACTTGTTTCCAAACTTCAAATAAACTATATCTGAACATGTGTTAAGGAATGTTATGACCATAAGTAATCTTGCAAATACTCCCGATGATCAGATTATTTGAGATATACTCACCATCATATTCACCATTACAATATCAGTTCACAATAATTACATTGCCTTTGGTGTCATTTCTGCTAGAAAAAGTTGCATTTTACAAACCTCAAATATACAAACCGGTACTTTTATACGTGTACAAATTGCAGTCGTCGAAGTGTATGCAAATAGTATAATTATGTTGAAAATAAAAAAAAGTCATGGTGAAAACTTTATATTCCACACCTGTGCTTAAGATTTTCAGCTGTTTCATTTCTCGTTCAAATGTATGTGACCTGTGTATGCTCTAATTTCTGAGTTGGGTCATTTGAGTTGAATGCTCCCTTCCATGTCCGATTTTAAAGTTTGTTAAACAATATAATCCATATCATATAGGCACAAGCTAATTGGTAAGGATACTTTTCGTTGAATGAGGGTACGTGTACCTTATACTCTTCATATAATAGACCACGTGACGTTATATCATGTATCATACTGTTGAGAGAGCTAACGTTGCTTGTCGAATCGCCCTGAAATAGATCTGCAATATTACTTAACATGCATAACAAGAGCAAGCAACCAACGGAATCAGTAATCTCGTTTAAATCAGACCAATATTAGCTCCACTGCTTTACATTGATATAGGATCTGACCATACTCCGTATGTGGTCATGTCGACGTGAGCTATACATCATCCAAGCAAATCGCTACTTCCACAAATCTAAAAGAGCAGAGAATCTCTGCTGAAGTTTACAGTGAGAGAACTGTTTAAACGTTATACACCATTGTCAATAGACAGATGAACTCTTTTTGCATACATTGGAATAGCAATAATACAACATGCACTAGAGAGGTCAGTTTAACGTGTCGTATATCATTTGACACCTGTTATAAAAACTGGATAAAACCAATACTAGTATATGATAGTTTGAATTGTTACCTACCCTGCAGAGGTATTTGCCGCCTGGTTCCAGTAAATTGATTGAGCAATCTAGAATCTTAGCAGATGTGTTGTTGTCAGTATCATGACCTGTGAAATACGTAGCCTAATAACAGACAGTTAAGTTATCAATTTCGAGGCCGGTCTTCAGCTGTTCAGCCGCTACACCACCCTTTGACAATTTAACTTCCCATGTCACTGGGCTACCTAGTGAAACCTACATTTGTTAATGGTTATGACATCCAGCATCGATCTGTGGCGCCTATGAAGAGAAACTGCCCTCACGTACCAATTTGCACATTGGTGGAGTGGAGGATTTGGGTTATTCATGCTCAGAGGAATTAACCAGTGTTTCAGACAAAGGATCTCTTGTTTATTCCTTATGAGCACATGTACACGTACATTTTTCAGTGTCCATGTACATGTTAACTAATAACAATCAGCTACATTGACAATAGAGTAGGATATTTGCATGGAAAATTGATGTATGGTATACAACATCAGAAGGCGATTCGATGTTTGATCATAGCATGTTGGTAACATTTAGGAGATTGTTCTACACAAAGAAGACAGTAATGACAAACATTTAAATTTTTACTGTTGATTTGATCTTCGATTAACATAAAACATACGTAAATGCGGAGTGTCAGCCAAAGACAGCGACACACAATATCTAATGGTTTAATTATTCAAAGGTTATGGTAATCGGGTTCCCTGGTGTAATCCGTACTCGCCCGTACTCAATGTTACTATATATATACTAATATAAGCTGTGCTATTTATAAATAGAACATGGAACACGTTCAAGGTTATAGAAGCAATCGATAGGAAACTTACTTATCTCGGTATCTACGAGATATTCCGAGAGATCATTGATGACGTAATCAAACTTTCGGTTTGCTTCAGCACATTCATGTAACACATCTAAACAGTTCTCTATTCTTATCTGAAAGTAAATGAATCGTATGTTAACACAAAACGTAATGTACAGTTAGAATGAAAATATGCATTATTAAATTTTATAGTTTGAACTTTATTTAAGTAGTCTCAACAATAATCGCACTACTACATTTTATGCGTGTGCCACTCACGTACCCACATCGTGCGTAGCGCCAGAGTCCAAAATACTAAAATACTTTATCCGCTTTACCTGTTCAACAATACATGTAGTTGAAATATTTTGCGTACACATAAAACTTCGATTTCACATTATCCTAAACATCATAATCGAATACATTGGTAACCATGCACAATATGGTAGTTGAATCCCTTGAAATGGCAATATGATTATGTCAGATGCTCGTAAAAGAAAATGCTAATATACATGTGCATCCTGTTAATTAAATCCTGGCCGCCGTTTATAACGGCAAAATTTCAGGAAATGGTGCAAAGCCAGACACAAACAAACAAACAAAATGACAGAGAGAATGTCATATGTCTATAGATAAACCATGTTTTTTTAGCCGTGACGGAAAATTACACTTTATAGTCATGGTATGTGAATATACCTGGTTAAACCTAGAGCCGTGGATTAGTAACTCTCATTGATCACATAATTATATTGCTTAAGTCCTAATGCATACCATATACTTACCCTTTGAGGGCAAATCAACCTCCATGCATAAATTAGCCACGGCTCAAAAAACATGGTTTATTTATAAATGTATTGATAAATGAATCACGTGATGTGTATAACGCACCAAATAGTTGCTGCCTGAAAGTTGATCCAAACTGTCACCACATACACCTCTCATATGTTCTCTACACGCTTTAATTACTTCCATATCTATGTAGATAGGTTAAGGTCAACAAAATGCAAAGCTTTTAAAGGTCAGCTTTCTGCTGAAATAAGACAGGCATATGCATGTATATATAATTTAAACCCGCGTCGCAAAATTAGACGCCAAACGCACTAACCACTGTCCTACGACGGCTACGAACGTTACCATTCTTGTTATTAATCAGTCATTATACATGGATGTTCGTTGTGATATAAACCTGATGACATCACAATCAACAACGGCTATGCATGTGTACTATTCAGGACAAACATGTTATGTACCAAGACCATGTAGTTCTTCTGTGAATTGTTTGGCCAATAACAGACTTCCTTGTTGTTGTTTGTTTTCGAAACGGCATGTACGTACATACGAGTTCGATTTTTTATACTGGTTCTGTTCATTGTTGCTTTGCAGGTTGTCCTCATGGTTTGTGGTCCACCATGCGAATTTTTCTTGTTTACCCGCTCCGTCGCTGGAGATGGTTCATTGACTGTAGCTTGGCTGTGTCATTTGTTACTTGTTTATAACTGCATGTGGTATGTGCTTTTGAAGAATGAACGTTGGTCTTCTGAAATAGCACTGTGAAAAAAGGATATTTCTACCATAAGTATATGTTTAGGTGAATATTTCTGTAGCTCATGCAGTATTCCACCATCTCCACCACCTAGTATCAACACTGTCTTATCTGTAAAACTATTCCTATCTGTACCAAGCAGCGTCTGTGTGTAGATCTCGTCGGATTCCGCTAACACTATAGATAAAATAAAATGTTTTCCTAAACAAAGCGCTTCAGAGAATCTTCATTCAGTTACCCCCTTTCAAATGAAAGTAGAATGCATGAATAACCTCCCTTGAGAGGCGCTACGTTGCGCTTTGCTTAGGCAACGGGCACCTTAATTTTACTAGTACATTTGTATATGGTATATTGATTACTGATCATACCAATTGTTATAAAGTTGGCAGTCATTATGATTAACTATAAGATTTGATAAATGATGGTTTATTTAATATACAATGTACGATCTCGTTTGTCTGATACAGGGATCTTCTATGATCATCTGGGAGACAAATTCGTGAACTGAAATACAATTATATCTCATAAACAAGGCTGTTGGAACTGTCGATTAAATATAGCAATAGGAAACCGCTTCTTTATTTAGGACAAGGCAAAAAACACACTTTACAAGATTGTTAGTATTTTTTCATATTTATCCGGCAATAAATACATTTACGCTTTATTAAGTACCAGCACTTGTCTCATACTAACTTAATTGTCTAGAACAGACTCGTATTTTGTACATGTTAATTAAACGCTTTCCTGCTTATTTTGATTGCTTTACGCGATCCATTGACATGTATGCACCAAATACGTTCTCAATGACACCATATGACAGTCGATAATGAAATAACAAACCTTGCAATAAAACTTTTGCACCTCTCCACTTTGCCTGTGATTCACGTGATGCACGTGTGAAGCACGTGATGCATGTGCTAGTTAATTATATCTTTTGCACATGGTAATTAACATCGTTCAGCGAGGTGATATATTAAGAAACAAGTATTACACCACGTTTTAATGACATGTGTGTGTGAGACAGGGGGTGAAAATTTTCAGCCATAGTATAACAATGGCAATGCTACACGCCAATGGAATTAAAGTACGAGTGACCCGGGTACGTTTAGCGATAACATCATCCACAGTATAACATAATTCAAACAAAATTAGTCAAACATGCTCGCTGAAATAGTGCTGGCCAAGAATTTAAAAAATGGAATTAACAACATGACCAAACGTGATGAAAGTTAACACACAGAGGAACATCACACAATGAAACGTATAATGCAAGACTAAAAATATATCTGTTTCTGAGCCTAATTAAGTTAAAAACATAACGTATGACTGACATTTACAGGAACATGTAAGTTTTCTTTAGATTTTGTTTAACCAAAACGTCTTTTGACAGCGTACAAACTTACTAGTATTTGCGCGGAATGGTCTAAAAAGGACATCACAAGGGGACATATTCTTTATTGGTGGCCTGTAAAACTTGAGCTGTCTAATTCACAGGTGATCGTATTATTATGAGTAATTAGATTTATAAAAAGCCATTACTTCAAGTTTCAAAATAAAAGGTACGACCACCTGTGGTATTATGTTGAGACTTTTGTGACATTCCCTGTAGGTTGGACAATAGACCAGTAACAAAAAGGTATGAGAAATCCGACAGGGAAGGTAGCACTCAACCAAACCAGCCGAGCACAGAAATCAGAAACACCACGACACAACTACCCTGAGCAGTGCCCACAGAAACACATGCGAAAACGGCGACCAAATGAGGCACAAGAACCCCGGGGGCGTGACCTAAGTTAAAACACTAAGGACAGTGACCTAACGTTATGCGACCTAAAGAGGCACAACTACGGCTTGACCTTGTTAAAATATGGGCATGGACTGTCTAACCTATAGCTTACTCAGATCGTCGTCCAGACAAAGCATGCTGCCAAAGTCGGGAGTTTTGTAGATCTTGATATTCTGCCATGGCGAGTTCATCTCAAACTGTAGTTGTATGCTACCATAGGTGAACATCCCATCATCTCCATACAAGAAATAAGGACATACTCTCCCTCTCTGTATGGCCGTAGGTAAACTAGCAAAAGAAAATATAGCATACCGGTGTATGTGTTACTTTCATGCGAACGTAGTTGGACATTTAACGCCGACCGAACCACAGGCAACTGTATCGTCGAAAACGAAAAAATATTATTCTTTGTGAAAGTTTTAAACTTTCCTCAAAAAAATCTTTTTCGTTTTCAAGCAAAAGCTGTGTTGTTTTTATTATGCTTTTAACACATTTTTATTCGTCAATGGTTGATTTCTGCGATGAACTTGATCAAGACATCATGGCAGTATAGGTAACCGTACTCCGAGGTACTTCACAGGGGACTTTTCCTGTTTGAAAATTGACAATGCCGGTCACGCCATCAGATTTTGCAGTTTCACCAATGCCGCCATACCGAACGAATTAAATGATTATACAGTATTCTGATTCAATCGGAATTCCGCCTTCGGTAGGTGCAATTATGCAATATAATTAGCCTTGTCACTAATGAATAGCCAAGAATGACAAAACATAAACATAATACAACTTGTATACTAGTATAACATTACCTTCGCGTATATTGGCACTTATCCCCCAACAGTTTCTTTATTTGTGTCTCTATGGTTTTGCATCGCTGTAAGAAATCACATCATGCATCAAGCAATTACCAACCACAATAAGAGTATACATGCATCATAATAAACAATAGGTTATACAAAAGTAGTGATACTACAAACATATCGACGGTGCCAAACCAAAACCCCGTAACTCAATTTTGGCGCGAAAACTTTTTTTGCAGCATCCGCATCTGCTAAACGTCACGAGTATTTCTGTCTTGTCGCCATAACGTGATAGGCTATTTAAATTGCGACAAGACAGAAATGCGCAGGACGTCTAGCAGATGCGGATGGTGCAAAAAAGTTTTCTCGCCAAAATTGAGTTACGGGGTTTTGGTTTGGTACCGTCGATATTATATTGCTATGTTGTGCGTATGCTTGTATTGTAAGGTAAGTATTATATTCTGTTGGTTCATTTAAGATTATATTTTATTTGTGTGATTGTTAGGTCCCGTATTTTTGCCGAGTTACATTGTCATTATTTCTATGCAGGTCTTGTATAAGCTTTGTTGTTTGTTGTTTTAGCATGTGTCATAGTCCTTTTTCGTATTGTACGATTTTTGTTGTTGTGCATTATCCTATATTGGTATGCCTGTATTGTACGGTTTTCTCCTGTCGTTTCATTTGGCATTGTCCTTTATTTGTATGCTTATTTTGTTAGGTTTCCTCTTGTGTTGCTCCGTATGGCAAAGTCCTTTATTTGTATGCTTATTGTGTAAGGTTTCCTCTTGTGTTGTTGCGATTTGCATCGTCATTTATATGTATGCTTATTGTGTAAGGTTTCCTCTTGTGTTGTTGCGATTTGCATCGTCATTTATATGTATGCTTATTGTGTAAGGTTTCCTCTTGTGTTGTTGCGATTTGCATCGTCATTTATATGTATGCTTATTGTGTAAGGTTTCCTCTTGTGTTGTTGCGATTTGCATCGTCATTTATATGTATGCTTATTGTGTAAGGTTTCCTCTTGTGTTGTTGCGATTTGCATCGTCATTTATATGTATGCTTATTGTGTAAGGTTTCCTCTTGTGTTGTTGCGATTTGCATCGTCATTTATATGTATGCTTATTGTGTAAGGTTTCATCTTGTGTTGTTGCGATTTGCATCGTCATTTATATGTATGCTTATTGTGTAAGGTTTCCTCTTGTGTTGTTGCGATTTGCATCGTCATTTATATGTATGCTTATTGTGTAAGGTTTCCTCTTGTGTTGTTGCGATTTGCATCGTCATTTATATGTATGCTTATTGTGTAAGGTTTCCTCTTGTGTTGTTACGATTTGCATCGTCCTTTATTTGTATGCTTATTTTGTAAAGGTACCTCTTATGTTGTTCCGTATGGCAAAGTCCTTTATTTGAATGCCTGTATTGTAAGGTATTATGTTGTGTTGTACCATGCGGGATTTTCATTTATTGGTATGTTTGTACGATGATATAGACCATGTAACAGATCGTTCAGCAAAGTATTTACCTACCGAGTAAGAGTTTTTCCTGAGATCATGTAAAGCTGGTCGTGGTTTACAGTCATATTGTATATCTATTGTAGCTAGTCCATGTGTATAAACGTGCATCACACAGTGGCTGTAATAATATATAAAGTAATCTAAATACCCAATAATTTAACTGTTTCATTATTATAGAAGTATGTATGGCAAAATAAAGTCTAATAAATTATGGTGAACACCTAATTTAACTTTGCAAAAAATGGATCCTTCAATCGCATTATCATGAATAAGTATGTTTAGATTTCAAAGCACCTTCAGAATTATCTACTATCCGACCAACGATTTTTGACAGTGACGTCATTTTGTAAACAATCTATAAATAAAAAGGGTATATCCCCAAAAAGACCGAGGATCATACTATATTGAAGTATGTTCTTACCAATTCATATATTTCAAGCAATACATGCTTCTGTGGATGTGTTTGTTGACTCTCACTCAGGCGGTCTAAGTTCAAAGCTTATGACGGTCATAAACTACATCACTTTTTTATATACGAGGCCTATGCCCTTGATGATTTTACAAGCTATTTATTTTGAAAATAAATGCTTTGCCTTATTAATATTAAATTTAACCCATGGAATTCGTGTAATTGAAAATACGTTTAGGATAGCTGTTGGTTTCTCTTAATTCTTCAACGACTCCCTACTGAAATTTTCTTAAGCTTGTTCTTGGCTCTTAAATTAAGCCATTTGTAGGTGAGTGAAATGACAAAGGTGATTTTGCTCAAGCAGCAGTACACATACTTCGAATAAGATTGCAAAAAATAAAATAAAAATAAGCGTAAAAAGTTATGCTGACGGGGTTCGAACTCGGGATGTTTTAATTACTAATACTGCACCGTTATCCTCTCGGCCACGATTTCATTCAGACCCTAGGTAATGAAATATACCGATAATCAACATTTTTGCAGACGAAATATAAAGTAAACATTTGATTGTAAATACAACGTGACGTAACTGTCAGGTATCCCTGGTCGGACTGTAACTAGATGGCATTTTTGAGTTTAGATAAAATAAACACAATGTATGCGTCATCGGTAGACTGTCGTAGAACAAATTTAATATTGGTAACAATGTCACGAACAAGGGCTCTTGCAGTTATATCTAGTTCATTGGGACATGATGATTCTATAAACAGCCCAGAAGACAATGCGTACTTGGTGGTAATTAGAAACACTGCCTTATATCTGAATGACAGGTTATATTACGTCTAAAATCTAGCAGACAATATATTACATACATATACAGATATGTATAATACAAACGTGGTACATGAACTACCCCTGGGTGCGTAACTATATACGTAATTAATATGAATAGTATTACTATACAACTGCTATTGTTTCTGAGGAGCGTCAAATTATATAAAAAGGATAAAAAAGTTAAGGTTCCAAATTTCGAGGGCCGTTTAATCTGTTCAGCCGCTCACCCACCCTGTGACATTTTAAAATTTCCCTGGTCATTGGGCTAACTAATGAAACCTAGATTCGAGTCTCCCTGGACTGACTTGTATAAGTACATTGTAATTAAAATACACCCAGGGGATTAACCCATTCATAAACTCTCCATTATTTTTCAGGAATGGAGAGTTGTCTTAACAATAACCATTATTTCGTATACACATTACATTAAATGTGTTTACGAAATAATTGAGGGTTATTGTTAAGAAAACTCTCTATGCCTGAAAATCATAACACACATAACGCTGGCTTAGAACCAGAAGGTCGTAACTACCAAATCGATATATTGAGAAAACAAGTGAAAACTGTCTGTAATTTACTCTTTACCTATTAGTGGGTTTTGAATGGTTAAAAAATTGGGTCCAGTTTGAAATCTTCCTGTACTCTAGTTTTTTGGTTTCATTTTATTATATAGACCATATACTGTTAGAAAAATTTTGCCCTCAAATTTTCATGTCAATATTTTGGCGGCCATCTTGGATTCAAAATGGCCGCCATGCATTTTTTGGTTAGATTACTAAAACCTATACAGCTTGGTCAATTGTTAGTGGAAATGAGCCAAAATGATGCAAAACGATTGTAATGAATAACCCTGCATCTTCCAATCATGTTTTTATTGATTACTTTATTTGCATATTCGTGAATATTAATGAATATGCAAAAATAATAGTATTTTTGTCATAAAATTGGGTACAGTTGAAGTTTTACCAAATATTTTCTACATAGTGTGACACGTCGGAGTGGATTTATTAAATAGAAAAGAAGCAAATGTACTAATGCTACCATAACAGAATGATATTATGTAGAAATTACGCTAAAGTTCAGTTATAAGTGGGTGGGGTAAAAAGTGACAATTAACAAAATGGCCGCCATGCAATTTTGTGGTTAGATTACTAAAACCTATACAGCTTGGTCAATTGTCAGTGGAAATGAGCCAAAATGATCTCAAAATGATTGCAATGAATAAACCTGCCTTTTCCTATCGTTATTGATTGATAATTTCATTTGCATTTTCGTGAATATTAATGAATATGTAAAAATAATAGCATTTTTGTCATAAAATTGTCTAAAATTGAAGTTTTACCAAATATTTTTTGCATAATTTGACACATCGGAGTAGTCTTACTAAATAGAAAAGAAGCAAATGTACTAATGCTATCATGTAGAAATTACACAAGTGGGTGGGGTATAAAATGAGAATTAACAAAAAAAGTGTTAATTTTCATTACAACTACTATTTTTAAACCTGTATGTCTTGGAGTTAGTGAGCTCAAATAGCGTCAAAATGCTCGTAGTATATAAAAGCTCACTACATCATTATGAATAAGCTCATTTGCATATTCATACATATTGAAAGCATTTTAACAATATTTCACTATTAAGTAAAGTCTTAAAATCATATTTAGCATATTCAGACAATACAAGGAACTATCTTGAGGAATTCTAGTCCCAATAAAGTCAATTACATCATAAGAAGTCTAATGAGCTGATTTTTGCTATAATGAAGAGCTTAAAGTACCTATCTAGCAATCACTAGAAGGGGATTAAGTCATGCATGCGGGCGCCAGAGAGTTGTATATATATGATTGTCTTGGTCTTTTTACAATGATGAACTTATAAAGATCTACTTAGAGGTAGCAAATACAAAAATGTATATAGTGATAAACGATATACACTATTATAGAGCTTTTGAGGCACATGAAAATAAACATGAGGTATACCAATCTTTGGTTGTCAGCATGCTTAGAAAACAGACCAGAGCACCAGGCACATCTAATTGACTCGTTAAGGAATTGGAAGAATCTGTAGAGCCAGGGTCTACCTCTGATATAAAGGAAATTAACTCGCCAAAACATGAACCATACATCAGATAACATGAACATTGAACAACAGCTTCACAAATTCGACGTCGAGAATAGACGATACCCTAGCCTAGATACAACAATATAATCACCCTTACGTCATTTGGATTGGGCCAAGCACAAAAACGCTAAACAAGAAAATAAAGGGGGGATGGGGAATATATGGACTGACACACCAACCAACCTCTTTTCCTGGTCTAGCTGCCTTGGGGATATGTCAAAATATCAGAGGAAACAGTATGGTGCAATGAAGTAAAACCCCCAGACTATTCTCAACGAAAATGGAAGGCAAAACCAACAACACTATTATCCAGACTGTTAATTGTTGCAAATATGGCCGACAATTACTTGTATATCTCTAAAAAGCATTCTCTAGTTATGAGTTACCTGCATATTATGTAAATAAAACTATAATGAAAAGTGATGGGTCAAAACAAAAGTGAATCGAAACATCTCATTGAAGTATTTGACACAGTACCAGCAGTAATAATGAAATACATGTATATATAATTGTTGACGTCATGGATATTGTATTGTCAGTTGGAATTTCTTGCGAACATAATATATAGGTTTGGAAATGTCCAATGTTTTTGTTGAAAATCATGTATATACCAATTATTGCACTAGAAGAAAGAATTTTATGGCTATCAGTGAGCTGTAAAGCACAGGTAGAAAGGAGAAGAAAGTAATAATTGTTAATTTTACTGTAATTGCAAATGCAACACCATTAGACGATATTCTCACAGACTGTAAATCTGATGACAGGTTAACCGTATATTTGGCTTTAAAGGGACGAGTCTAGCTATAGCCGAAGAAGTGGTGTTTGTCTGCAACCAAGATTATCGGCTTCTTGCACTAGATGGCCAGGCATCTGCAGTACTATCCACTTCATGGCATTGTCAGACCAGCTCTTGTGTTGTCTTCCTCTGTGTCCCCTACATTCTACAAATTGTTTTCTAAGACTACCATGCCTTGTGACGTGGCCAAACCACTGGAGTTTTCTCCTCTTTACGGTTGCTAGCAAGGGTTCCTTTGGGCCAACAAGTAACAAAGCTGGTAACCAATTGCTGTCATAATGCCAAACCCTATAATATACTTTCATAAAATATAGTTGTGGTAAATGTCAAGTTGCAAATGGTGTTGGAGATATTTGTCTATTATAAATCTACAGTTTAACATCTGCGCTATTGTGCTTCTGAATGCTTTGAAGTCAGTCCGCTCCTCAGTACTTATTCTGCTTTATGCAGACTCTGCCCAGGATTACTTTGGGCATGATATTGCAGGGGTGACTTGACAAACTGTATAATGTTCTTCTCTTCAAGATTGTTGGATACCAGACAGTAAGTACAAATAGATAGTGCTCACCATCACTATTCAGTATTTCAGTGGGTATTATGTCCACAGCGTGTTCAGATACTAGTACTTAACCGGGAATATCAATAACGTTAAAAAGAAGAAAACTGTATCATGCTTAATGAATATTTGAATGAAGAATTTAGCTCAACTAGGAACATATGATTTACCAGGACCTCAAACTATTGCTGTATGTATGTGTTAGTTATGCAAATTGCTCAGTTCCCATCCCAAAAAAATACACGGTCGCGCCCAGGTGAACTGTGTTCGAAGACATTTTATCTCTTTCATCTGTTATGTTTTGAAAAGGTTCCCTCAACTTACAGTGCATGATATCAACATAAACTGCGTCTTTGGAGGACATGCTCGACAGTTTGTTCTTCTTCCCGGCATGGACAGATCGGACATGGCACTAATTTGTACTTCCGATAAATGTGAGAGTTCAGCCTGTTGTGCCCCGAGCGTAGACCATTATCACTTGTTCTGACCTTTTAAGGCGATGTCAAATGGTTACAGGATGTGCCCTAGTGCCTTTGCGGGCTGAGTCGTGCCTAGCACTTCAAACCCTCAGCTCTGGCCACTGACAAGTGGGGGTAACCAACTGGCAAGACAATTTTGTAAAGTCAAAGCCGTCAGTACATATCCTTTCCGTAACAAGTCCTACCAAAGTGCCTCTCCATGGCGGCATGGAAAAACTGGGCACCTTACCGCCCAGGTTAGAATATGGAGGGCTCGGAACCACTCTTGAAGGTGAGGCAGCAGCGCCACGTCAGTTGCCCACCAATGGTTCCTCAGTCATTGGGTTAAGTGACCCCTGTGATCATACCCAGGGTTATAAGATTCCCAGCTTACTGGGTCAAGTAAGAAATCACTGCCTTGTGGTTAGTTGTTGGATCGACATAGGCTAAGCCCGACAGAAAAACAACACAGGGAGTTGAAATTAACGGTGTTGGTCCAAATGGCACTCCCTAGCATACCACAACATCATGTAAAACAGTCATAAGTTAAGTTAAAAACATCGATCTGCGGCGCCCAGGAATAAACACTGCCCTCACAGGTACCATTTTACACCATGGCGGAGTGGAACTGTGGGTCTTGCTCAGAGAAATTAACCAGTGGTCCAGATGTGGATCGAACCCGGGACCTCTCGATCCCGAAGCGCGCGCCCTACCTCTAGGCCACCGCTCCCCACAGTAGTCATGACTACACGGTCACCAAATATAAAAGATGTTACATGTCAGCAATAGCTAGTATGTAAATGTATGGGCAATGAAGAATGTTTAAGAACCAGGTAATTGTGTAGGTACATGTAACTTAATAACAAGTAATAATTAAGGTGTTTGTTTTTGTTTTCGTAGTCTGACTGATTTATAAAAAATAGCCATGTTACACTGTAACACTGTAGTAAATTGTATAATTAACAATTGATCAATCAAAAATCTTCAAAAAGCTATACTCCATGAATGTTAAAACGCCAAGATAACTTATTATATGTCTATTTGCTAATTGTCATTTTATACCCCACCCACTAATACTTGAACTTTGTGTAATTTTTCTTCATTATATCACTCTTTTGTGATATCAAAATTAGAATCTTCACTTCTATTCCTTTTAATTCTAATAAGTTTACTCCGATGTGTCAAATTTTGCAGGAAATATTGGGAAATTTTTTAATTTTAGTCAATTTTATGTCAAAAATGTGATTATTTTTACATATTCATTAGTATCCATGAATATGCAAATGAGGTATTTAACAAAAAACAAATCTAACACATAGGATTGTTCAGTACAATCATTTTGACACCATTTTTACCTATTTAGATTTAAAATTGACCAAGATATATAGATTTTAGAAGTCCTATCACAAAATTACATGGCGGCCATTTTGAATCCAAGATGGCCGCCATAATATTGACATGAAAATTTGAGGGCAAAACTTTTTTTCAAGTACAAGACTGAAGTAACAAAATAAAACCAAAAAACAAGAGTACAGGAAAATTTCAAACTCATTCACCATTTGACACCGACTATATGGGAAAACACGTTTTTAAAACTTCATTTTGGTCAACATGACAATTTCAGGTTTTCATGAAAATAGGCTCATAAGAAGCGCCTTGTGAAGCAGATTTCATATATGTATGAGTCTTATAAGGCCGTAAGTGGTAGTTACGACCGTTTGGTTCTAAGCCATCGATATGTAGTGTTAACAAAAAATGGAGAGTTATTTTTATTAAATGTGTTAACAGGTAATGGAGAATTATTGTAAAGAATGTATAATTATACACCTGTGAGTTGCATTCATTGCCCGCCATCCCAAATAGATGGGTCGGGAAATTTACTTTTGGGTTTTCAACCCCCCAACCCATTCACGGCCCATGCGGGGGATATCTTACAATAAAACATTGTCCCAAAGTTATTGGTTCGGTGAGTGTGGGTGGAGCTGGAGGGTAAAACACCGCAGCAATACGCGGAGGTTGGGACCGTGGATACAACTGACTGCTGCATTACAAAATGTATGGGTTCACAAAAAGGGCAATACAATTTGAAGGAAAAGCGGCACTCAACTGAAAGAGTCGAACACAGAAAAAAGAAAACAAATGACAGATAAAAATGCTCAAACCACAACGAAACTAGAAAATGAAATCAATCCGCTGTTACTAAATAGCTTTTAACATTAATATAATTTCGCGCAAGAAATAAAGAAATCAAGATGATGCTAGTGTGATATGATATTACATGTAAATGCCATTAATAATTTGCAATTGCACTTTGGCGTGATAATGACCATTCAATAAGTTCCAATTACAGCTTTTATACATGTATTCACAAGAGCCAACATTATCACAAAATCAAGACACCCGTCTTCAGCGTGATACTGAAAAAGAAATAATCGACCTTGGCCTACATTTAAATGTCCATAAACATTGCAACTTAGATTTTGAGATGATCAGATGAAACTGTTTGAATATAATATGTCGTACAAGTTAATTTCTAATTGGTTTTGGTCATACAAGGATCATAATCCAGGAAGACATCTGTCGATTGGACTCCTAAGTTTGAATTAAAGAACAGGCAAAGTTTGTATAAATTTTGGAGGATAAGAAAAAAGTTAAGTTCCCAATTTCCGAGGGCTGTTTTCAGCTGTTCAGCGGCTAAACCACTCTTTGACATTAACTTCCCCTGATCCTTGGGCTACCCAATGAAACATTCGAGTCTCACGGGGAAACTTTCTCTTTTGTGGGCGTGGCAGCCAACATCGAATTGCGGCGCCTAGGAACTGCCCTCACAAGTATATATACCCATTTTGAGTACATTAATTAATACTGTGCAAATACAGAGCTAGGTTTAATAACAACATGTTAAAAACAATGTAGTTATGTCAGAACAGAACAGAACATACCTTTTATTAACCCAAATCGTAATTACGACACATGAGTATACTGTACATAATGCATGTTACATATATAAATATAATATAATGCAGTCATGGTGAAGTAATGGCAATTGAAAAATAATAGATGATACTATTATGATGGAAATCTTAACAATTTTAAACAATGTCCATCAAGTTGCATATCAATTATAAATATCCATGTATAGTTTATGCACGGAAATATATTCTCTGACTGAAACAAAGTCTTTAGAATGTCCACCGTGTTATAACGTCAAGTAACACTGAGTAAATGGCCATCGTGTAACACATAACTCACAACATGTGTTTGCATGGACCACACACCATTACAAAGTAATGGAGAGTTATTGTATTAGTTCACTGGTTTCATGAAAAAAGCATGCTCTTCTCGATCAGTCATGTTCATATTTTTAATCTTCTGTTTATAAGAGGTACATCAGGGGAGACTTTTTTGGGAAAATGCATTTTCTTTCAATTTTGTCATTTACAGCATCTTTTCAGAAAATCAAATTTACATTTGACAGTATTGGTGTATTTTAAGTCAGAGAAAATCCGCGTATCTGTCCATTCCTGAGAAATAATGTATACTCGGCCCCTTCGTGGCCTCGTCTCCATTATATCTCAGGAATGGACAGTTACTTGGACTTTCTCCTTAACGTAAATCCGCGCCATTTTGGACTGGTTAAGATAATCAAAGTACTGAAAGTACGGACAGGCTGGCGAACTGCTAAGGAACAATAGCTTTTCAAGTAATATAACATCAAGTGGTTTTCTAAGTCGAAAGAGAGGTAAGTGCTGGACTTAACAAAAAATAAAAAAAAATAAAAAAAATAAAAATATAAAAAAAATTGGAGCGGCCGTGATTCGATCGCTGGACCCTAGCATCAGAAAATTACTAAGCGAGTTACTCAACCACTCGACCACGATCTCGTTGAAGAATGTTGACCTAAATAATTTACCATAATAAAATCATTGTTGCGCGCGCTATATCGCGTTAGTATGTAACGCGTAGTAATAATTATCAACGCATTTAAACACCTATTTTTTTAATTTCATACAATTTCCTTCCATTACAAGAAGAAACTAATATATTACAATCGAACAGAATAAATGAAACAAGGAAAGTTGAATGTTCTTATCTTGCAAAACTGACTAACGAGGAGGAACTATTTGCATCGAGTGTATAGATTCTGTGTTGTCAGTTTTGGGAGTAAATTCATCTTAGTGGATTTCATTTTTTAGGATTGTAATAGTCTGGCGCGAAATCGCCAGCCTAAAAATCATTTCAATCATGCTAAGTCAGTTTTAGCACTTATGCTATTTATCTGTATATAAGTGTGAGCTCAAAGAGTATATTTATTTGCCCTACCTATTTACAGCTATCAATTATAATACTTAGCATGAATACTGGACCATACCAACTTTATCACGGTGCAACTATAGAAAGTAAGGATGACATTACCTGCCATCGTTTCCTGTTGATATCAATATTTTACTACTATCCACTGCATCCACTATCACCGGTGTCTCTGTGGAACGTATTGCATCACTAGCAATGGTCTGAACAGTATTCCATACACCTGTAATAAAAATATAGGGGATATCACATACTGCCGAGGCGTGTTGTATCAAGGTTATTGAAAGACCAGAACATTGGATAACGTACTCCATGCTCAAATTCATACCCATACTCCAATTGGAGAATTTCTTAGTTTAAAAACTGCTGTCATTTCTTTATTTCTGAATGGTCACATATATAATTATATATGAAATGGGTGTTCGTTTTCTTAATTAGATATTTGCTACAAGTTGATGTTGGCTTCTATGATGCAAAATTCTAAAATAGTTGCTTTTTTCAAGTTTGAGTTGGGATTATGAAGTTTGAGTAACGTTATTGGAATGAGAAATGTTTATAATAACCGGCCCTGTCGGGTTAATTAATTTATTGACGTACTTTTGTGGGGGGGGGGTTGTTGCCCATTTTCTTTACGTTTTAGTAGTATATAAAGATGGTTCCCTTAATATAATCCGATGGCCGTTAGTTTGTGTGAATTTCACTATCTGAGCATGAATTATTTACTATGTAATTACGGCTAGAAATGAACTATGTAATGAATTCTTACGCTAAATAACCTATCATTGACAATTTAAACGAAACAGCTGTGTCGATTCATGAGTGCTTATACAAGAAATGAGATGAAATGAGTAATTCACGACGAAGGCAGATGTACGCCGTATATAAATCGTATCACGTGACCAACAGTTGCAGGACAGCATACTCATCACGTGATCAACACGTTCGTACCAGCAGACAACTTGTATGTATAAATATTAAACATTCATCAGCAATAAGGGAGGAATTGGAGAGCGGTGGCCTAGAGGTAGGACGCGCGCTTCGGGATCGAGAGGTCCCGGGTTCGATCCCCCTCTGGACCACTGGTTAAAATCTCTGAGCAAGACCCACAGCTCCACTCCACCATGGTGTAAAATGGTACCTGTGAGGGCAGTGTCTATTCCTGGGCGCCGCAGATCGATGTTGGCTGCCACACCACAGGAGAGAAATAGTCTCCCCAGGGAGACACGAGTGTAGGTTTCCATATGTAGCCCAATGACCAGGGGAGTTAAAATGTCAAAGGGTGCTTGAGCGGCCTAACAGCTGAAAAGAGCCCTAAAAAATTGGTAACTTAACTTTTAACTTAATTGGGACATGCAGTATCATGGTTGACCTTAATATACTACACACATATGTTGAAAATGGTATTTTTTATCACAAACTGTGGCTCTGCTTTCGAAGGGGACGCCACTGGCAAACCCATTCTGATCACCTCGGTCTTTCCGCATTGCAATAAATAGGAAAATTTACCGAAGGCAAATGGAAACGCCCGAGCTTTCACGATTGTGATAAATCAAGATGGGAAATGGATGAAATTAAGAAAATAAAAAGCAAGTTATATTCTCCTAACGTAAATGTGACTGCAAGCATGCACCATCGCACATTTCGGTGCCATTACCAAAGCACATGCAGAAATGATATTACTACGTGTAGCACAGAAGAATTTCCGTGTAATCGTCATGTAGATGTAGTAGTGCACTCCTCTGTTGTATCCTATCATGCCTTGTTGTTGCAAGAATCAGTAAATTAAATGAGAATACAAATTAATAAAACAGATGACCTCATGAACTGTTGATTAGGGGTAATGTGTGCACGATTCTATAGAATAGTTCATAGACTTGTTGCCCTGTTTTAAGTCACGTGTGTAGTACTACGTGACTCACATATAGCAGTTCCATTAATTATTTAATTCACGATAAACTAATCAGGAAATCAGAAGCTATTCAGATGGTTGATGAGCGAACTCATGACAAGATTACAAGCATGATACATGAATAAAAAGATACGAGGATTGATTTTCAATTCCTTGTTACCTGTGAGTAAAGATAATCGAATGATCCAGGAGGGTGAATTGTGTTTTGAGTGTCTCAAGAATTACAGAGTCGGTGTAGAATTATACTTCATTGTGTGTAAAGTTAGATAGGAAGTACTGAAGCAGTTTTGTTTCTGACCGTACCTACTTTACGCGACCAATGATTGTCCGTTTAATATTAATGTTACACATAACAAGGGCACCCAACTATACTATACAGAGACCCTGCAATCATATAAACAACGGAATCATATGAAAATGGCCAATCGAGAGCGCACAGAATCCATGCACAATTTAGTCAAGTCATTTAGTAGATATCGCGAGAATTTTACAAGTTTCACGTTAGTTTTCATAGCATGTCGTTTCTCAGAAATAATGTTACGCCCGAGATGCTCGACAGTGCGTGCTTCACAATGGTTACAAAAAGTGACGTCATCAAGTAAATGGTGACGTTATCAAAAAGTAAATTAGAAGAATTGCGAGATAATTGATTGATCTACATCAGCTTGTAATTTCATTTCTCTAGTTGCAATATTTCAAAACTGAGACGGAAAGTCCTCGAATATATTGATCACCCCTCGATTATCTAATTTCTCGGCATCAGGTGGCACAATCCGCTGCAACGGGTAACCCTTCCATAAGTGGCACTGCATTCTGAACAAGGAGTGGCGGGCGGACTAACATGCTCCGGGGGCATCGTCATATTTCCCGGGTGGATACCGGAACATCACCAGTCGATAATCGAACCATTTTAATTCGATCATAGTTTTCCATTGTTTTCCCAATAAATACCGATGCCGAAAGCCGCTCGTCTTCTAGGCTTTACCAAAAATAAAACTTTCGAAGGAGTGACTTATTATGGAGGAAAAGGTTGCGAATCCTTACGATTCTTTATGACTATCGCCCCTGGACCTTATATTACATGAGGTTGTGTCGTACAAAATTACACGGCTGCCATAGAAACGTCAGTTATGGCTACCCGGGGCAACGTTATCTCCGACCGTACGTTATTAACATGTTCTGACTTAATCTTACTATATCAGTCAAATGACACACAAAATACATCTGCTACAATAACAACAATGTGCTTTAAATTCTAAACAAATGCCTCTGTTCGAGGTATACACTTTCAGTGTCCATTTGCAAAGCCTTCGATATTGTCACAAAATCGAGCAGAAACGTACAATGCAACGTCTAGTGTCTGATTCACAATAGGCCGTACCTTCTAATGATCATCTGCAGCAGTGTCACTGGCAGTCTGGAAGCGTTAGGTCTATTCATACATCCTATCCAGTGACATACAACGTTCTTAACAGGCAGTAGTTATAAATTATACTTGTTTATGACTTAATTTTCCTGCCAAAAGACAAAAAAACTGGTCAATTTCCAATGATTTACTTCCATTTGACGGGCGATTCTAATACGGCGACAAATTAACCTGAACACATCAGTGGGAATATTTAAATTATGGCGTAAATTGACCAAAATGATGTTATATCATCCTTCGCAATTGTTCCATGCTGTAAATTTAGATCGTTGTTAATTGGTAGCTGTTTCGTAGGGAGCAATGTGTTCGTTAGTTTGACGATTTCTGGACGTGACGATAAACTTGACCCGGGTACCCATTACTGACGTTACTATGGCAGCAGTACTGTTTTGTACGACACACCCACATGTGTTTGATTCATGGTACACTTTGTATTATGAATTGTTCTATTAAAATGTAAAGTTTGAAAGAATTTGAACATACGATAGACATCATAGAGCACTTTTCCTGGAACTTTTGAAACGCCCCTCGTATAGTTACATAGAGATGCATACTCACTCAATGTTTGCATTACGTGTATTCCAAAGTTGAGTTCTTTGCAAAAACCAGCGTAGTTTCAGCTTATATTATTATGACAGACAATTTGTGAGGTACTAGTATAACGATTAATAGGTGAGGTATGATGGGTAAAATGTGAGGTAAAACTGGTAATTGGTGAGGTATAATGGGTAATTGGCGAGGTATAACGGGTAATTGGCGAGGTATAACGGGTAATTGGTGAGGTACAGCGGGTAATTGGGGAGGTATAATGGGTAATTGGTGATGTATAAGATGTAATTGGTGAGGTTTGGTGTGATGTGTAATTGGTGAGGTATGGTGGATAATTGGCGACGTATGATTGATGCGATATAAAGGGTTATTGGTGAGGTATAAGAGGTAATTGGTGAGGTATAATGGGTAATTGGTGAGGTGTGATTAATAAGATATAACTTGTAATTGGTTAACCTATCGATCAATACATTGTATAGAAATATGTGTTGCTGAGAAGTTTGATGTTGTAACTCTGCATCACATCTATATAACCATATAATATCAATTATAGATCCAACCATAAACCATTAAGTTGCATGATAGATATATCATCGAATGACTCAATGGAAATATAAGCAATAACACTTAATTCTTGACACAATTGACACTTAATCAATATACAGCAACACTCTACTTTTGGGTCCCTTGTATAGTGACCTTCTTATACAGTTGGTCTGAATATTAAGTTTGAATGAGGAGCAAATGCGTAATGACTGCATTGGAATTAGTCTGGTCATGTTTTATTTTGTCTTACTATCACATTATGCAGTAATTACAGGTGTTCTGTTAACAAGTTAATAGGGTTATTCCTTCAGCAATTAATGAATAAGCGTACGTGCATACGTATTGAAAATCATACCTTGCAATTCACAGTTAAAACATGCAAAGCAATCACGTTGACACGCCAACCAGAATAATTATACTTTTAATGAAATAATAATGTACAAATGCAATCTTTTTATTATACATTTTACAACATAATAACATTTGTACGCAGTTTATATGATCATAAAATATCGCCTGTTTTAGGACAGAAACGGGAAGTTTAGTTCAAGCAAAACATGTCAGATATCGCATAATAAATGTAACCGTTTCGTAAGTTAATAAAATGTTTATGTAATGTAATATTATGTTTTCAAAAATGACGCCATTTTTAGTAAGTAACGACGTCGTCATGTTTACTAAAGTTGTCAACCATTACTGAGCACTTTTCAGACTTCTCCTTAATTCCACATTTTTAACTCTAACATACTTGTCAGCTGATAGTTTACAACGTCGTTTTTTACAAGAAATGGCGTTATTTATCAATAAGGCATCGTGAAATAATGCGTAATAATCGCGCATTTTGTGGTTGGTTGGAATATTGTATTTAGAATATAATAAAAATTATTGTGAACTGTCCACATTAATCTAGTAATAATATATCCCCAAAAAGGGGGTCACAATAACGTTTGTAGCACAATCCTCTTTGGGCTATGTGTTTCGATCTTTTATATGTTTGCATACATACAAGACCTACATGTACTAAGTGCGTTTGATAGAGGGTTACATTGTCACAAAACTTACTTAGTCCTCTTCGCACTCTTCAGTGCAAAAGGCTTCCTCAGCTGCTCTTCACCTACATCTGTTTTGGGCCTTTCTCTGTTGTCATCCAGGGAGTACCCATCATCTTCATCTCTGTCTCAACTGTTCGTCTCCATGTTCCTTTTGGTCTCCCTCTTTTTCTTTGTCCTTGTGAAGTCCATCTGATAGCTGTTTTCGTGTGTCTTGTATTGTCCATTCTCATGACATGTCCTAACCATCTCCATCGTCTGTGTCTTATCTCAGTATTTATATCCCTAATTCCAGTTCTTTTTTCTACTTCTTTGTTAGATATGATTTGGGGTCAATGCATTCTCAAGATCTTTTCGAGACATCTTCCTTCAAATCCACTAAGTTTTGATTCCACCTTTTTGTTTGTTTTCCATGTTTCACTACCATATAATAGAACTGTTCTGATGCTACTTCTGTAAATTTTCACTTTAGTTTCTAATGATACCTTTCTAGCTTTCCAGATGTTGCCAAGTTTATTGAATGATGTTGCAGCTTTTCCTATCCTGATCTTATATCACCATTTTCACTCAGTGTGCTGCCAAGATAGCAGAAGTTGTCTGTCTTTTCAAGGGGAGTTCCATTGAACAGGATTTGATTGTTGTTCTTTTGGTTGATGGTCATTATTTTAGTTTTCTTCTAGTTGATTTTCAATCCCAGATTAGCAGCTTCATTTTGCAGGTTTAAATGTCACAAAACAAATACAGGACTGATATCCATATTTAAGACTGGTTATCTTGTACATTGCTATTGACCATATCTTATTCATGTGAGGATATTGCCAATTTCTTTTGACTGAGTAATAACTGGCGTATTATTTATTCATATTTTGGTATAAATAAGTGGCTGTTGCTTCATTCGTCTTGTCCGACAAGTGGTCATGTGGTCCATGCTTTGGAGGGATAATAAACACAGTGAATGTTCAAAACAAACTGGTTGATACTGGCTTCGTCGGGGAGATAGTTGAACATGATTGCAAATAATCAAAGCAATATGTTAATGTCTCTAACTTTAACACGAATTTCCTTGCCAAAGGGGCAGATAATGCTCGAAATAGTAACCAAGTATCCCTGAGTACCGACAGGGGTGTGATGGACAAGTTTGTAAAGTAGGAAGCAATGCAATATGTCAATGGACTTTGAAAACGTTAAAGTTTTATCGAAACCGTAAAATTAACGGTACGACAGCTGAAGTTCGGATGACTGCAACGACTCTCCATATTCTTTGAAAAGTGGAGCTAAAACTAGATGACCAGGCGCTTACGACTGTCAGCCCAACACAACAAAAGCAGCCATATTTTGCGTATACCTGGAATGGCTTTGGGGGAGGTTCAATTGAACATTACACTGTAAAAGAAACTAAGTAATTAACAACATAATTGACAAACATTTGATACTCGAAAAAGAAACTGCAATGCAACCTCTCCAGTGCCATCTACATTTGATCAACAAACGCGCTAAATGAAACATTATTGTACAGTGTATTCGGATTTTTAGCTTTTTTAAAAAGCAAATGTCTGTTTCGCCAACGCAATGTTGCATTTAAGAGGTTGCACTGTACGTATTAAAAGCCTAGTGAGGCATGCATGCATTGTCATATATACATACACTGTATTAAACATGCTTCTGCACAATACCTTGATCGAGTATAGGATTTCCTTTCACTTGAAAACATAAGTGTAATGATAATGCATCCATTGCAGCACTGCTAAATCATCCGATACATCACACTGTCGAATAATATAATAATATACTCTCTATCAGGTTGTTGTTTCATATAAGAGTATCTGTAGACTTTATGTCCCGTAAACAGGCGTTAAGTATTCACCTTCATCGACTAGTTTCACGGATAGTCAGAATGTTAGGATCATATAATGGAAATACACTGTAGTGAATGAAGTACGCTGTGTCCTGAACAATCCACTGCATGGTGTCCCACACTATTTGTAACCATTACAGCAAAGTGTCATGAAAACGTACATGATCTCAAACAACATTCAATTTCTATGGTATCACATGTGATGGAACATTCATGTATTTATGTACCCCTGTGTAATATCGAGATGTATATTTTAATTTTGCCGGAGGTTTTTAGAGGACAATACACGACTGACATGGTGGACACATATGCTCTATGTTATCGGTCCGAAAGTGAAAACACCGGCTATCATAAGTCTGAGCAATGGGCCGATCATTAGGAAACGGTCCTGTTCAGACGTCCACTGATCACTTTTAGGCCATATCATTATTTAGAATTGGTAAATATTGGACTGGTTCGTATCGCTACCTGTACTTACCAACTTCCCCCATACCAATGATCAAATTTTAACATCGACAAAACATTGATTACTGCATAAACTAGCCAGTTCTGTTGTGCATGCACTAACAGAAATATCCAAAGTTAATTAATTTTATTCTCAGGTGAGCGATGTCGGGTTATGTTGTCCCTCTTGCCATCGGGTTGTTTTTGTTTTGTACAGCACATATTTAGCAACGTTGAGGTCCCGCATAACATAGTTCCTTATTATTTCAAAGTGCTTGTGTATCTGTTGAGTGCCATAGTATTGTGTGCCCATGTGATTCGTTCTTGTATGATGACCATTACAATTTCTCCGGTTATGTTTGACTGACTGAGTTAGCAGACTGTCGAAGTAGGTTGATGTGTTTTGTGGATGATCAGTTTCAATTTTTTGTGGTTGTTCTTGGAATTATTTATTTTTGGGTTATGATTGTGTTTTTTTTGCTCTGCTGTTTCTGCTGGGTGCTTCCTGTATCCTTGACCAATTCTTCAGTTTCTTTATTTGAACAAAATAAATCAATTCTTGTGCAAAATGCTATTAGAAAGAAATGTATTTAAAGAACCAACATACATAAAATGCACCAAAATGTTGCCGTTTCAAAACGGTACGGTGCAACATGTAAATAATCAAATATCTTCATATGCTATACACTACGGTGTTATACATGTACATGTATTACATTTATTTCGACATCAAACATAACAAACTAGAAATAATTAACAATTCAAAGAGAAAACATTAATTGAAAAAAAGAAACGATCAATTTCAAAACATCTGCGTTCCAAATTCCTCGCAGTAGTTACCTCCCTTGGTAGCCAGTAACTGTAACTAAATCAAATGTATTTACAAAGATATAAGCATTTTCTAGTTATTTATTGATCATCCCACGTTCGAGGGAAACGACAGATGTGTGGAGTTTTTCTAACATTCATTGATACGCTATGTTTGATAGTCAAATGCAGATATGTAATACAGTTACAACAAATGTAGTCATGAAATTTGATGCAATAAATCGACGACAAGCATAGTTAAATGAAGATATGAATAGATGTACGATTAGGGGTTAGGGTGACGACTATGTCATGAAAAAAACAACACCTAGACAATACCAGCGCTAAGCACAAGATGGAGACTATGACAAAGTAGTGTTGTACTTGATGTTTGGTTTCCAATATTGGTTATGGAATACATTATATTGTGTTAAATTTTCTAATACAAATTGTCTTGCAAAGGGTTTTTGTTAAGCAGGGCTTTCACTAGGCTCCAAAAATGAAGAGTCAAAATGACTCCTGGCTCTCAATTTTCAAGAGTCATCATACTTTT
This sequence comes from Spisula subtruncata, assembly GCA_963678985.1. NCBI lineage: Eukaryota > Metazoa > Mollusca > Bivalvia > Venerida > Mactridae > Spisula > Spisula subtruncata. The sequence goes on along the minus strand of OY787674.1, from coordinate 31,277,031 downwards.
GCAAGCAAAATTTGCATTATAAGTATAGTAAATTTGACTCTTGACCTTAAATTATCAAGAGTCAAAATGCAGTTTCAAGAAACAAATGAAAGCCCTGTTAAGTTATGATCAACTAGAATGGAGTTCCCGTAAGCCACTAGTGAGCAACATAAACCCAGAGGGGAATTCAAATTATTAGTATCGATCACTTGCGACTTTATGTAAACACGTCATACAGGCATTCACACCCTACATAAGTATGCAAAACAAAAGCTGTTTGAGAAAACTGTGAACATATCGCATTTTTTCGGCAGCGGCCTTGTTTACAGCGGCCTTGGATATCTCAAGAAAAGAAATGGCTATTTTGACTAGGTAACGTTATTTCACCCAACGCTAAGATAAAATAATGAGTGTCTAAGCTCCACGACTGTAAGTTCTTGTACGCAAAGACCGACGACCAAACTTCTGATGCCAACTCTTGGTATACCTCATACATTCCAGATAAAGTTCGTTAGTTATAACGAGACAAAACACTTTTATGTACACACTTCATTAAAGTACCACTAAGTTAGTAAGAGGTTACAATTTCACAAGTTAGATTTCAAACCAGCTGACTCATTGTACATGTAGTTTATTTGCAGATGTGTTAACGTTTGGTCCACCCCCCCCCCCAACTGTCCGAGGGTTACCGTTTGGACACAACCATACTATAGGTGAGCAAGTATCTCATTTGATGAGAATTATATAACACGTCCAAGATGCATGTGGATGGCACAATGTGATGATGATTCCTGTCCTTTGATAAAATCTAGTCAGTGAAAGATAACATGTCCTTCCATAGTGGATAATCATGTACGATAAATCCCCATTGATTTAGGAAGGTTTTATTTACACGTGTGTTTATTTCATTCAAAGATCGACAGTACATTAATCTGTTAAGTATCTTACACAAACGTTTAGTTGGTGTTTGTGATGTTTTGGACAAAATGTAGCGCAGACACTCGAAGAATCGCTCCTGAAGGCTATGTATCTTGCTGCTTTCATCCAATGGACATCGATCTGAAAGAATACAGAATGCGATTGTGCACCAATTCTGTTTGATAAATGCATCGAATACTAAGAGCAGGAATGTACGATTGTAGGATGACAATAGTGGGAATTGACAATTTGTTTAGAATGTTTCAAGTTTCTAGCAATGTCTAATTGTTTGACACAAGATCAATAAAGAAGAAACTTTAAAAGTGTTACAATCAAACAACCCGATTGTTCATCATGTCTTTTTTTATTCTTTCATTAAACGAAGCTACCAATAGGTAAAATATATAGAAGACATTTGCAGAAATTACTTTGTAGCTATAGTATAATTGTGACTATGCGACACTACACAAACAGTCAGTTACATCAGAGCTAAGGGAGATATAGAGGCATGCACAATTTCCAGCAAGGACATATGAAGGAATCTTGTTGCGGCCGTAATGTCCCACTATGGACAAAGTGAAGAGACGCACACATATCATTGGCTAAGAATCAGAAGGTCGAAAGTACAAAATCGATATTTCCAGAAAACAAGAAAAAATTGTCTGAAATCTACTCTTTAGTTTAGGAAAAAAACAGTTTGGTCGTAAGAAGCGCCTTAAAATGCAGATTTCAAATATGTATCAGTCTTATTATGACCTTCGCATTCTAAGCCAGCGAACTAATGTTTGTATCAAGCATCATACCAGCTGCTGTTAAAACTATAGCACGAAGCAGGGCAATTTCTTCAAACGTCAGTCGAAGCTTGGATAGATTGTCAGCAAAGTCAAAATTCAAGTTTATCCAGTCAGCATCGAAATATTTAGTCATGTGTTCTTTTGTTCCATTTTGTGAACCATCGAAACTCATTGCTACGCCGAGTTTCTTATTAAACAGCATATGGCTACCGAAGAACCAGAATTCCAAATGAGCGGCTGAAAAGAGTAAAATATTGCTGATGTAGATAATAGCTATTGCAAAATTATAATATATTGTGTATGATATCCAGTATGAAGTTTTGTTTCATAGAATTAAGCATTGGAAACGGATGAACAATAATTTAAAAAAATAACAAAAGTTGAAAAAACTGACAACAGACAATGGTCTTAGAGCTCAGTAGATCGATTCTGATATTCTGTAAGACAGTAGGTTTTATAAATGTTATACTTCTTGTTATTATTGCGGATATGAAAATAGTAAGATACTAAAGCCCGATAACCAATACAATGATACGTTGTTCTATACCTCAACTGCCTCCCTTTATTTCTGTATTAATACCTCATATAGTTTTGACTCACATGCACAATAAAGAGATCTTGCAATGAAGCCTAATATTATTATCATAAGAACGGTTTCGTACCTTTTATAAGCATCGATTTGTCGAAATGACCAAATGTATTAAATCCGGGGAGTAGGTCACAGAAATGTATATATTTAGCTATACTGTCTTCCATGGCTTTACCATACAAGTTTAGCTGAAACAATCTCTCATCTATGTCTTCTCCAGTGTTAGCAAACACGAGCTGATGTTCTTCTGTTGATAGTTCATTTGATGAACCAAACACACGTTCATAAATTTCACCCTTTAGTGTGAACTCGTCCTGAAAATTGAAATTTACAGGTCTAGTACAATAAATTATTATATAATGCTTTAGCCTATTTGATCTTTTAAAAAACACACTCATATCCTAGGTGGAATAATAGCACTTATTATTTACATCAATTTTCAATTGTAATGTTAAACAGAACTCTGAAATACATATATATAAGTAAGCGTATGCTTTGCAAATAATTTAAATCGCCGATCTCACAACGCCGAGGAATGAAACTTGATTTTACAGTTAATTTTCAGATATAACACTTACTGTTTTGAAATGCTACAAACGGTTATGTTTGTTTTAAGCAAGCGAGGAAGTATAACAGGCTACGTAATTTCAAATACGGTCACTAAAATACAATATTATTTTACGTTGAGCATTACAAACAAACCAAACATACCGATATTTTCTTGTGTATTTCTCCCAGTGGTTGTGAGAAGTAGTTTCTCAGTGAAGGATATACGGCATCCTGTGACGATACTACGGCATCAATAAGGCTTATCATCTCCGCTCCCTTCACTAGACCTAACTCTGCATCCATCGACATGGCATCCTCGGTTAGCAGAATTATGTCTGTAACTAATAAATCAGTTTCTATTTATAATTGTTAGGTTATTGTTGAAACAAATATAACATCTTTGTTATCACTTTAGTCACTTAATTCCTGATATAAACAGACCTTGACCACAATGGTACGAGGGAATGTTAGTATTGCAAACTTTATATTTCACTTCAGCGCTTATTGTTCCGCGCGATGGTCGTCAAACGTATCTCTATACATAAAGCCAGTGCTGAAGTTCGTATCAACCAATTACTGGTGTTTTGTGATGTACTCACGTGGTTATCGGTTGTTTGCGCAGCCCTTTCATACAGGATGTCCAAAACGAAAGTATACAGTTTCAGTGTCTAATCATGTGGAGTTTTTTGCGATAGCAGAACGTAGATATATCATAAAATTACACCGAAACTGTATATTTCTTTTTGGACACCTTGTGGAATTGTTGCAATGGAAGAGTGGATTAACACTTCGTTCGCATTTCTCATGACTATATGGTATCGACGTGTAGTATAGATTAGAAGAATCCCACTCTTGGTACAAACCAATCAAGAGAGACCAGTTCCATCTTAATCCTGAGCGCAAAGAAATTCAGGTGTACAGGTTTTCAGACAAATGCTAAACAAGACACCACAAATGGTCAAATGTAGAAGTTTTAGAATAGTTCTCATTGAGCATCGGGAGCAGGGATTTCACAATTAGTTCTAATGACTTCAACGAATCTACACATAGACCAAGAGGACCCTTTACCGATGCCTTCCGATGCCCATTTATAAAATCGGGAGTAATTCGCCGATGAAAAGTTGCTCAGTGTGACCTAGGCATTAACTTACTGTCGCTGTCGGAATCGGTTTGTTGTAAATATTCATCCGTATCAGTAGATTTACCATCCATGTCCATGCTGACTGGAGAAGACTCTGCACTGTCTTGTTTAGCTTCTAATGTGTTAGCTTCAATAATAGTCGTAGTCCTTAATGGTAGTGAGAAACGCCCTCGTCTTACACCTGTAGGAAATTGCATAGAAAATCATCTATTTATTCTTTATTAACATAATTTAGAATTCACAGAATATAATAAAAGAATATGTAAAACATAATAAAGAATCTGTAAAACATAATAAAGAATCCACATAACTTGATAACGAATCCACATAAACAACAGAACATGGTCAGCGTAAGACAGCTAGGGCTTTCTTTAATCTACTGTTGCTGGCTAGCACCCATGTAAAGATTGAATATCTTAGAGCAAAGCGTGTTTTACAGAAACGATTTAGTCTACCGACCGACCGACCGACATACCGACATACATGTGCAAAGCAATATACCTCCTCATCAAAGATAAGGGAATAATTACTATACCTTCTCGAGACATTCCTAGCTCGCAGCATTTCTTAAATCTGCAAGCTGAACAACTGTTGATTTTGTTATTGTCCGTATCACATTGTCCTCGTTTCTTACACTTGGTTGGTCGACTTCTCGTCAATGATCGACGATAGAAAGCCTTATAAAACAAAAACACAACATTGCAAAAAGCCATGGTAGTGAATATATCCAATAATTTAGCATTATTAGCCCTCAACATTATACATATTCTTATACACATCGTAACCTTCATATAGTGAGCTTCTCTTTAGAGACCCCATCTCTGAATAGCAATATAATAGCGCGTCCGCCTAGCATATAGGTCACATGAACTATTTGGATTCGTCACACCGAGTTGTGAAGATAACATTCTACAATAACATTTGCTTCGGCTATGTTACGTCCAATCGTTGGTGTTTTTAGAATGCAACTAGAAGAACGAGTAAGTATAAACAAGTTGATGTCTGCAAGGGAGGAGGGACTCTGCTAGGGGATATTGTTTTGTTGAAAGTTTGGATACGGATACCAGTATGTTAACATAAGTCATCTTAATTAATGTATAATGAAGCCAACGGATTAGTTATAAGAACTATAGCAACAAGAGAATCCAAGATTTTTCAATGAGGTGTTTCCATAGTCGGCAGGGTAGTTCTTCTTGAGTGTTCTCATTGTTTGTAAATTAACATATGATAAGGTCATAATAACATTTAACTTACTTTGCATGCTTCACACGTGATCACGCCAAAATGGTACCCGGTTGCCTCTGCGGAGCATACCTTACATGGTGGTAATACAACTGTAGTGTAATGAGAACCCACGGTACCAGTCTTCCTACTTTTAGACATCCTGCAATTCTCTTCTGTTTTATTATGCGGAATGATTCTGAAATAGATTTAGCGGGATTCAGTTTTAGATAATCTCGCAGCGCCAAATAAACTGTTCTTTCCTATAAAAGAGGATACAGTGAAGCTACAAGATGACAGTTAGTTCACTTGTGTTAAGATTGTGCTCTAGAGCCAAAGTAAGAGAGCGAGCGAAGGTCGATTTTTCCAAATCCCCACTTCTGGAACAAGGTGGGGAAAAGATAATGACGGAACTCAATTGTCACGTGATTTACAATATCTTCCTTACTTCAGTTCGACGTTTCGAAATAGATCTTTCAAAATAAAATCCAAATAAAACAAACTTACGGTACGCGTCCTAAAGGCCACTATAATTCATATTATTATTATAGAAATACAATGTATAATAAAATCACCCGAGTAGATTAACATTTACGACGTTTTGCTTAAAACACATCATTATAAAACAAACACAGTTTTACTATTTTCTCAATAAAATAATGACCTGTCATATATTTCCACTCCACTTCAAAATTAATGTAAAACACAAAACGATCCATTAAAATAGCACGTGATCTGGGTATAATATTACTTGTACTAAATATAACATATTTCACGTTCATTCACAAATCGATTTAAAGCAAAGCTAATTATGATCATTAGCCGTGTTCAAGCAATTAACAGGTCAATAAACGGATTTCACATTTTACAATATATGGTCGTGGTACATATCGTTGCTGTTTTGCTCTGTATTTATGTACACTTGCAACAGCGACGGTCTGATTCCTCGAAATAAAAATACGCATTTTGCTATAAATCAGATTATTCATCGCTATTATGATTTATAAAAATATATTGTTTCAATGAGTCCAATTACTAGTACTTTTGCTCTATACAGTAAACCCTCGTTATCCCGAGGACAAATCGGGATAAACCAAATGACCGAAATAACACGCGAGCTCGACATAGCGGTATGATTTACTAGTAGGTATACAACATATATTTAGCTAATTCGCCGGGACTTTCGCCGGGAAATATGCTCGAAATAAGCTTGGTGCCTGTAATAACGATGCTCGTCTTAACGAAGTTTTACTGTATTTGAAAACAGCATTCCACGATATGGTCACCATGGAAACAGTAGATTACCTGCTCCACCTCCAATTCAAGATGATGTGAATATACCACCATGAAACAATTTACATTGATGAAATAGATACTTACCATTATTTCAATTATAATAATTAAATGTAGAATATGTAATAAAATACTTATATCTGAGGTTTGGTTACGTTTTAATTTGGTAATTAATTCTTAGCTAAAATTGTCAACTGTGTGAAGAATCGCAACGTAAATATGTGAGCACGTATGTGCGATTTTGAATTTCCACACATTATTCATTGCTTATGACATTTGAATTTATCTTATGTCCAACCACCTGACCGTCAGGACAGGGTAACAAACTGGACTCAAAATGTAATGAAGCGAGTCATATTAAAAGCTACCACCGACGAGAAGAGCTGTAGGCTATGCAACAAATGAACATCATAGGATATCCTCCCATAATTCGTTTTCCCACACTATTACCAGCTTATAATATTTGAATTTATCTTGTCATGTAGCCTCTCAGGTTTCCATTCATTCTACATAGGTAATTAATCACCAGCGCTTTTATGTGAACGCATCATTGTATTACATTACATGGTAAATATGAATTCTTTATTTAAACAGTTTCAATAAATGTGTTTTGGTGTTCTCGTTATTAGTTTGAGATCAACTGGGTGTATAAATATATAAAAAGAGTGTTTATGGAACATAGTGTAGCGATTTCGCCACATTTGATTGTCATATGAAAGGATCGGCATATGATATCCTCTTGTGGTTTTCATCTAAAATGAGACCATATTATTGCCATTGCTAAAATACATATGTATTTAAAGGACAAGCCAATTTGGCTGATGAGACACGTATCTTTCATGGCACAGTACATCCCGAATCCCTGCTCGTATTGCCGGCGCCTTTTGAGAGATGAGCCTATTACTTCTGGTACCATGGTTGCTACTGTTACTTTTGCTACTACTAACACCATCGTAACTTTTTGTAGCATGGACAAGAGTACTACAGTTGCCACTGCTACTTCGGTTATAATGGTGGATACTTCTTCTAGTCTTATAAATTATCCCTTATATTGGAGCACAAACGAGTCCTTCAAGTCAATTAACTGTACTCCCTTGGAAATGACCCAATTTGTATTTGTCTAAATATTGAGACAAAGGGTGATTTAGCAACATGCATGTATACATATACTTCTACTGGGGTATAACTGTAACCCTGGTTTAAATATACTTATAATGTTGCTTCCCTAATAAATTGCCCCGGTACATTCACGACTAAGTTAAGCCTCGATCCCACTGAGCATTTTGGCCTAGACCGTGCGGTGTATTCCCGATTTCATAAATGAGCATCTGAAGGCATCGGGAAAGAGTCATCGTTCCTCTTGTAGGGGAAGCTTTGAGGTTATTAGAAAACTTGTGAAATCCCTGTTGCCGGTGCCTCCCGATGCTCGTTTATTAAAATCGGGAGTACATCGACCAGTGGGACCTAGGCTTTTGATACCAGCGCGTTTTATGTACCTCTGACATAGACATTAACAAAAATAATATCACCATTGATCTGTATAGTCGAGTTCGGTCATTATAAGTATTTACACTTTAGTAAAGTAGATCATTTTCTTCCAGAATGACTATTTTTAACTAGCAAATCAGCATATAGCTGGCTTAGAATGAGAAGGTTGTAACTACAAAATCAATATTTCGCCAGCTTTTTCAACTTCAGTTTGGTCAACTTGACAAGTTCTGATTTTTATGAAAATAGGCTCATAAGAAGCGCCTTACGACCCAGCGATATGTACACTGTGAACTTGATTCGACCATGGCAGTGTTAAGACAGTTTAAAGTGTATAGAGCTATATCTGGCGATAATTTTTAAAAAAAATCAAAAACTGAAAAAAAATATGCTTTCATATCCATTAGATCATTTTTCACTTCAACTTTAACAGAAACTCTCTCTATGATTTATTGGACATGCGAATTGTCCGTTTTCATACGAGTGTTCTAGAACACCGTATGAAATTACAAGAATCGTCCATTTTTCGACGATTGAATCAAAGTACACAGAACCCATCCAAAGTTTTAATTTGCAATTCAGGTAGTCTAGTATCATAATAAAAACAATGCAAGTAACTATTTTGACATTAAATGACCGGTCTGAAATAGCTATATACACTTTAACCACACAATTATATACTTAACCTATTTATAAAGCTCAAAATAGTTTTGAAGTTATGCATATAATGCTATGAGGTTTTGAACACACATTCAAATACACACGGTTATCTTAAAACACATTCTGTTGAAACATAACCAATAAAGACATAGATCTACATGATTATGACTTAATATAAAATGTTTAATATTTACTACACAAACTATTTCTATATGTCAAAATATCAGTATTTAATATTAATAAATTGATTACCTTGTCCAATTATAAGTTATATATACATTGTACCGACATAGCTATCAAAGTTTTAATAAATTATCAATTAACATTGTTTAGTTTATGACATATTTAATGTTGTTAACACAATACATTTATTTCAACTTACCTTAACATACGAATTTCCACTTTACGTTAAACTCCAAAATGAACATTTTCATAATTATCGTAATATACTTTCAAATCTATTTATAGTATGGCGGTTTGTCGTCTGCAAGTGTGCACAATATAAATCGTGACAATAATAAAGGGGTATATCTATTTCGACTTTGATCTACAAATTTAGCGAACCGTTTTGCAGTTGATGTGTTTCAGCTATGAAAGTTCAATAGCGCGTGTGTTTGTATATGGCTCTTGTTTCATTATAAATATCGCAAAATCGATTAATTAATAGACAATATTGTCCTTAAATCTATTTTTACACCCGGCGAGACCTTGTGAATCATAAATATGTAATTGATATGATATGGATTTGCACCCAAAAGGTTGTTTAAGGTAATCGTTGTATTGCTGGACTAGTTTAAGGTTATATTCGTTAAGTTGAACAACCTGAGTTGAATTGTATGTCATGTTTATTGGCCACTCGTTGGTGCACCACCACAATGTGTATACTCTTACTCTAAACCGGCCTTGTCTGAGCGAATCTGTAATAAGATTCGAAGCTCGTTCCTTAGGTTGAGACCATAAGCTTGTAGTCACCATTTCACGGTAGCTATTGCATGATTCTCAACAAACAGCATAAATATTATCATCCAGACGCCTTCTTGGGAAATGACAAACATGGGCTACATTGGACCACATCGGAACAGTTTGCAAGGAACAGGTCCCGATCTCCCTAAACATATCATGCTGAGCTTAATCTTATCTCAATTTTTGTCATTTGTCATTAACATAATGTCCTTGGTAGGCGTAACTCAAAACTATCAGTACAAAAAAGAAAGAACTATTCTTAGTTTAAAACAGTGAAATTAATAGGGCGGGAACTTCAGATGTATGTCTTATACAGACTCTGATTTGAGCAAAATCTCAATTTGAGATGAGATGTCCACTTGACTTGAAGAGCTTCTAGAGAACGGGGCCTAAGTGACATGGAGATATATTGTCTGTGACATATGCTCCACAGGGGAGTAAAACTAGACTTAAGTCAAGAAAGTTATTATGTGCGAGAAATTGACTATCATATGGTGACGTATGCGAGGACAGGAGCTGTTACGAATAGATTTATCATACGGCAGTATCTTTTTTTATAATAGCATTGTGGTCATTTTGAAATTTATTGTGTCTCATACGATATGGTTACTTGTCACCTAAACATTGATATTCACAATAACACTGTCAGGCAGTGATTCCTATCACATAATGACACCAGTCATTGTGGCCGCACTGCCGCACTCACAGACCCTGGCTTAATCATTTTTCAGAAGACAGTCGAACCTCGTGAATTCAACAGCATCCCATCTGAAATATCAGTTACATCTGAAATATACGCCAAGTACCTACCTATTACTAGTACCGTATACAAGACATTTCGATTACATAAAACACATTATTCAAACGCAGTTGTTTTAATTGGAATTTAAAAGTTCGAACCTATCATAATTGAATAATTGAGGTCTAGCTGTATGGTTAAACTAGTAACTAATAGACAATCCCATTTGACTCTACACGTACCACTTTACACGAGGTCATTAATTATATCAATATATCATTAACTGTAATTGTTCTATTCAATGCCATTACAATTATTGACTTCTTTACTACCGGCACAAATGCCATTAATCATTTTATTAAGGCTAAGACAAGCAAAACCAATATAAACCATTGTTCTCTAAATAGTGCCTTATCATAAAGACACATTTTGCTTTGGAAACCATGTTTTAAACGGAACCACCAACCAAGTGTCTCCGTAGCTTAGTGTGATTCCGTCTAATCTCGCGACCCCGGGTTCAAATACGGTTCGCGCACTCATGTGACTATCATATTTCAGCACTAAGATGACTCGTCTGACAAATAAAGGTTATGATAGACAACCAGTTTGCCATTCTTTCTGACTTTGTACACTTTATAATAAGAAACCCACAGGCTGTGGCTCATACATATATCAGCCGACTACGATTTATACCCGGTAAAAATAAATACCTAACTAGCATAATGTTTTGTCTTCCGATCGATTTATTCTTTTGTGCAAATATTTTATGCCAGTGTATATAAATGACGTAATTGTGTCCTACATAATAGCAGTCCACTCCTGTCCATAAACCAACTGTTTTAACAAACGTAACCGTTTAGTAATTTTTATGCACATTGGAAAACAGCAGTAACGTATGATGGCTGCGTAACACAATTGTTTAAGTAAATAGTTTAAGTAAATTGCGTTTATGGTCATCGTACTGTTTTTTTTCAACGAACTTAAGCTAATCTTAAAGTTGCATCCAAATATTTCTGCAACGACGGCAAATTGTGGACACATGTGATCTTGATGTTATCATTGCACTTTCATTTGATACACTTTGGTGGTAGTGGTTTAAGGTAATACCGACTTTAAATGTGAACGTATATTTACGATTTTCGCAAGTGCTTCGATACAACCGTGTTCTTGTATAATTTATATTGTCCATTCGTCACTCCTGTTTACCCAATAACCCATTCATTGCTCAGTTCATTTTTTGGCCTGTTCATTTTTGTCATATCTAATTCGTTCATGTGTTGCGCCATTATATGAAGGGGGACAGGGGCTATCGCAGTCTACTGTTAGGAGCGCAGTAGTTTCTTTCGTGTACTTTACGAGCACATGAGCTAATTTCGACTCACTTTTTGTCATCATCTGTGAGAAATGTATATTAGGTGGAAATTAATTGTCACTTTTTTAGTGTTGTTCCTTGTTCTGTATTATACTTATTGCGTTCCATTCATTGCTTTATTATTCTACAGCACGTAGGGAAGGAGCATCAGTGTCCAGTGAAATGTACAATGGCTTGCGTTCAGAAGTTAAAAAACATCCTTAAAGCGGTAGTTGCTTGTTACTAATCGCATTAGTACATTATATACGTGTATACTCCATGGTTTGTCGAACAATTAATGTATTACATAACGTATAACTATTGATGGACCTAATTAATTATGTGGTAACCACGTGTGTTCTACTCACCAATAGTAGTATAATATAATTAAATATTGTAGATATAAGTTTATTATAGTATTCTATACTTCCATGATGTTCATCCCATATGTCCGAAATGTGACTGGTGATATCGACGAATGAAGAGTTGTTACTAATTTTAAATAAGCGATTCCATGGAAGTTTTGGAGCATTGTCGTATTATCAAATTGAAACCTGCTTAATCTCTTTAGATGCAACAAATAAGACACTGTTACATAACTAGACGGGCATTCGGACAGTTTCAACTTGACATGCATCAGTCTGATCAGACATTGTTACATTATGATTTAACATCGGATATTGACATGCGTGCACACTATAGTAGAAATGTCTCAATTCAAATATGACTAATAATGTGTCAAATAACATACACCGCTTACTGTTTATTTTTTGCACTTTATTGCGAACCCAAATCAAGACTGTTGCAGTGACATTGCTTTTGGGATAGTTTGCCATTAAAATACCACATAGTCGGTGGTAGTAACATTTCGCGCCTTTTACCAACAACGCAATGTCCTCCAGAGTTAAAATTAAACTATGATTGATGTTACCTTTGGTATTTGCTACTGCACTATACCACAAACATGGTCGTGTATGTATGTTTTTCTGATTTGACGCAGGCGTTGGTACTCATTTGAACGTGACCAATTACAGAATGCCGTCAGATCCATAACAGGACAAAGAAATGGAGCAAATGTTAGGATCTGGTATAATGAGATTGTAATACACACAAATAAATGATGTTTTAGAGTAGACTGTCAAATAAACATGGTCATTATTGTCGTAACTTAATGACGTGGTTGTGACTATACACGATACATGTATTATATACTACTTGTGATTTTTTCTTTATTTATTTAACAGAAACAATAGTTATATGCCACTACGTCATAACATAATTATTAAGACTATGCAAGTTCAAAATAATTTACAAAAGACAAATAAGTTACTCAAGCATGTGTTTTCTTCTTGCACTATATACGTCCTTTTCGTTGTTTACATAGATATGCAAACGATTCCAGTTTCTGATCACAAACATAATAAAACACATTAGTATCACTTTTTACAGAAATATTATGGCACATATATACGTATATGTCGGAATGGTATAAAACCGGCTATGCCTTGGTCCCACTGAACATGCTTTGCATAGGCGATGTATTTCTGATTTAAGTAAATAAGCTTCGGGGCTCATTGAGAACAGGGATATCACATCTTTTCAAATGCATATCCCGAGGCTTCATCTAGAGCACGAGGACCCTTTTCCCGATGTCTTCTGATGCTAATTTATTAAATCGCGAGTACATCACCGATGCAAAAAGTCTCAGTGGGCCCGGGTATAAGGAATATTAAGATCATGTTATAGAAATTAAACAAGGTTCAAATCGTACACTATAATTAAGTGACAGACGTTCGCACTACATCTGCACTACGTATTTGGTAAAAGCAATCGTTAAAATTCATCATATGATAACATTTCTTTCCACAATGGAAATTCGTTAATAAGAAATTCCCATTTCTGTAGAAACTTTCGATTCTCTTTGGTGTTGACTTCACAGAACTCTCGGAATGCTATAAGATGATTGAAGATCTGGTACAAGCACTGTGATGCATTACTGCGTGTTTTCTTAAGTTGATACACTAAACATTCCAGAAACTTCTCTTGCATAGAATGTATAAGATCCCTGTCTGTTAGTTCACACCGATCTGTAATAGAATGAGAAAGTATATGCAAATGGTCAAAATTGAGGCAATATTCAAAACCGACCAATGAGAATGTGGAGTTTGTTAAATGGCAACAGAAAAACTGGTAATTTGGTCAGGGTATGAATATTGAGTAAGATACAAGAAGAATTACTAGACAGACGAAGGCATTCAATACCATGGATTGAAATAGATCGAAATTTACTATGTCTGGGATATCCATGTCGAATCTTGTTCAATATTTTAAGGAATGCATTTATTATCTCCCATTTGTTGAATTGAGACATATTGTTGTGAATTTTTGATAACGCATGACATGTTGATGCATTGTATAAAGAAATAAATCGCATGACTCCTCAGTATACAATATCTTGGCCGAAAACAAAGATGCTTAGCCTAATAAAGAAAATTACTGGCTTCCTTATAGCGCTTCATTGCCAAGCAAGAAAACGGCTGTATAGAAAAGTAAAATTATATTTGCATGTGTTACTTTGGGGAAATAATTGCAATGCATTTGGTTTTAAATAAAATGCCTTTGGCTTCTGTGCATGTAAAATTATACAATTATGTCCGATGTCCCCTTTCGTTCCATCAACTATACATTACCTGCAGATGTTAAAATGATAACTCTGATTAGAGCAATTTCCTCTAGAGAAAGGTGAAGGTTCTTTATAGATTCGGCCATTTTGAAAGCTTTGCTAGTCCATTCACTAGAGAAGAATTTCTGTATCTGCTGCTTGGTACCACAATGACTCCCATCAAGGCTAACAGTAATACCTAGGTCGTCGTTAAACAGCATAAAGTTGCCAAATAACCAGAATTCTAAATACGCGGCTGAAATAGAAAACATAATCTAAGTTTTCTTTTGGTTTTATTTTTAAAACTGGTCAACTGGCATAATGATAAAGACTACCAAACCTATCTGTCCTAACACTGGGCCAACAGTATGTTCCCTTTGTCTGCCATGTTTGGTTAGCGTAATGATTGACTTCATCCATTATTAACCAACAATCAAGCCATCTTCTGTTAGTTGAGTTATACCAGCTCCTTGCAGAGACCGACTTAAGTAATGTCACATTTTGGTGATTTGGGTGTAAATTTGTAATATTGAGATAGCTGTTTTAATATTTTAGTCACATACCTAAAACATGTATTAGCAAAAGAAGAGGGCAAACATGAACTTCAACTATTTTTTTTGTTAAAAACTATAGATATCCACTCAACTCAAATCCATGTATATTACTCTGGTTGCACCATCGTCAAATCCTAAGTTCTACCTCTTAATCTTATCTCACAAATTCATTTACACAACAATAAATAAACATGATCGGATACAAACTAATGTTAAGTCTGTTAATTTTATTATCACTAGCAAGTTAGCAGGGTGATATAAGATAAAAATGACCATTCAAATGCAGGAAACTAGCATTACTTTAGATAATTGTTAACTCCGTTTGGTTTTATTTGTGTGCATTGCTCAGTGTGGTTGTGTTGTGGTGTTACTGATTTCTGTGCTCGGCGTTATCTTCCCTGTCCTCATACCTTTTGTATAACCAAATGTATTGTCGTGATAACTAGCTAATAGTGACAACTTCAATGTTTTTGAACTCACCTTTTAGCAATCTGGAGACGTCTTTCGGGTTTAAATTCTTAAAGCCAGGAATCACTTTTCCAAAGTTGACATACTGAGCTATAGCCTCTTCCATACGTTTACCCTTCTCGTTAAAATGAGACAATCGATCATCAAGATCTAAACCAGTCTCCGCAAATACCTGTTTGAATTCTTCAGCACTCACGGTATGTGGTTTACCAAATAGTGTCTCAAAGGCAGAATGCCTAGCTTCCAGGTCAGCCTATAATAATAATAACAATGTACAGTTAGGCATTTTTTGTTTTATTATATACTCATGACCTTTTGAATATATCCATTTTCAACACCACATTCGGTATTTGCGTTAATTTGGGGTTTTGTGTTTAGGTCTAGTATACCGTGAGTACTCTCGTACAATGTAATGATTTGGTGTATATGTTCTTGCCCCGCGTAGTTTGACTGACTGAGGCGGCAAACGCGCTGGGTCGGATTTCGGGTTTGTGTAATTTGTATACCTGTTGTCTTCAAGTTGTACTCTGGTAGTTGTGTCGTGGTGTTTCTGATTTCTGTGCTCGGCTGGTTGAGTGCTACCTTCCCTGTCGGATTTTCTCATACCTTTTTTTTATTATGTATACACTAGGTACAAAGTTATTTATACATATATGATTTAAATTAGTGCTTTAACAACATGCGTGTTTTCATATTGTGATCATCTCATTAAGTTATATGTGATACTGTTTGTATTTATCATTAATATGTTTGTATATTATCATGTAATTAATGTATATATGTTCTTTATGTAGACCATATTGAAAATTGGTATATTACCAAATATGTTATCTACGATAAATAAAGTCGTTACTTACTTACTTACTTACTTACTTACTTACTTACTTACATACTTACTTAACATATAAATGATAGGCTATTACATACATGTTGTTACTTTATAATGCTGATTAACTTTTTTTAGATACGACATGTTTTGGTATATGGTTTAAGACATGAGCGATGTTATAGTCAAAAACATACATGGTGATACATTTTAACCAGATCCGAACTATTACCATGTATAAATTTTACACTTTTTTATATTTATTACATTGATACAGTTACCGGTGAGTTGTAGGTGGAACTTACAAAGGTCTTATGCTGCATGTCAATCAATGAATAGTCATGTAAAGACTTGAGTTCTGGATACACAGCTTCCTGACAACCTGTGATAGCATCAATCAGTAGTTCTAGTTCTATATTACGCTTCACACTACTCTCTGGTATAACATCAGATTGTACTGTTATTGTGACAGTTTCTGCAAAATACAACACGTATTTGAACTAATTTTAAGCATACTTAATGGTCTTTATGTATTAGATGCTATTTTGTAAACTTATATTAACTTTTATTTGTTTGTTTTTTTACATTTTTTCGTAAACTTCAATAAACTTTTATCTATTTATTTATCATTCAAATGTCCATCCACTAGAGTTCATTAATTTTATATTACTTAGCAAACGTATATACTTTAAATATGTCATCGTATTTATCACTAGAGCATTGATCATATACATCTCCTTAAATAATCCTAAATAAGATAACACAACTGGACCGGACGTCAAACAAACAAACAACATATTGCTCTTCCAAAATAAATTGGCTGAACCTAACCCTTAGCCTAGAGTTTTAATATTGTAGTCGACATTTTCTCAAGCCCCATGGTTTTATTCAATGAATGTCAGGCTGTTCAATAAGGCTGCGTTGTAATTCATGCCACAATTTATTTTAGAAATACACCAGTGTGGTGTATAACACCTCTTATGTTAGATGTTTACGACCATATGCGCATGCATTGCTTACCTTCACCAAAAAAAGAAAATGTAAGTTGTCTTTCACCTGGACTAGGGACCGTATCCGTGTAGTATGTACACGATGAAGAGCTGTCTCCGGATTCTATGTGGTTCCCTGAAGGGGCAACAATTGCCACCTCTCTTCCCTTGGATGTGTTTGCTTCAATTATAGCCTGTGTCCTTACAGCGACAGAGTATCTCCCTTTCCGAACAGCTGGTATGGAATAATATGCCATGATAATAAATGACACCAAACTTGTGTTCAAATCATAAACAACCCTAACACATGTATGGGTAGTCCATATATGTAAATTAGTCACATTATTTTTTATTGAGTATTGAACCAAAACATACATTATATTGCGTCAAAAAAAAAGAATGAGATCAATGCAAATAATGTATCCGAACAATAATTTAATATGCCCTAAGTTTTCAAAGTTTGGCTTTGTTTTCATTCTTCGTCGGAATTGTCGTAAAGTTATAATCTCTCTTATTTAGCGATTGACATTCATCCCTGGAACGGTAGGTTGGTGGTTCAATCACTGAGTGCCAAATGTCAACTGATTAAATGATAATCACATATCTTAATCAAAGTACTGAAAGTACTGACAGGCTGGCGAACTGCTAAGGAACAATAGCTTTTCAAGTAATATAACATCAAGTGGTTTTCTAAGTCGAAAGAGAGGTAAGTGCTGGACTTAACAAAAAATAAAAAAAAATAAAAATATAAAAAATTTGGAGCCGCCGTGATTCGATCGCTGGACCTTAGCATCAGAAAATTACTAAGCGTGTTGCTCAACCACTCGACCACGATCTCGTTGAAGAATGTTGACCTAAATAATTAACCATAATAAAATCATTGTTGCGCGCGCTATATCGCGTTAGTATATAACGCGTAGTAATAATTATCAACGCATTTAAACACATATTCTTTTAATTTCATACAATTTCCATCCATTACAAGAAGAAACTAATATATTACAATCGAACAGAATAAATGAAACAAGGAAAGTTGAATGTTCTTATCTTGCAAAACTGACTAACGAGGAGGAACTATTTGCATCGAGTGTATAGATTCTGTGTTGTCATTTTGGGAGTAAATTCATCTTAGTTGATTTCATTTTTTAGGATTGTAATAGTCTGGCGCGAAATCGCCAGCCTAAAAATGACGTACATATCTATTTCGTGTTGTCCTTGAAATTAGGAAACTGTGGCTGGCTTGGTACACCTCCGTATGATAGAAATATTGCTTGTGGAAATTTAAACAAAAAGAGTAAATAAATTTTACTAACCTCCTTTAGACATGCCCACATCGTAACATTTCTTAAGTCGACAAGCTGAACAATTCCCCAGTTTCTTGTCGACAATAGTACAATTTTCATCTCGCAAACATTTGTATGCATGTTTGTGTACCAACGCACGGCGGAAAAATGCCTGAAAAAATGAAGTACCAAAATGTAATTAAATCAAAGTCAAACTGTAATACATTCCACTAATGTTCAGTAAATTTACATCTTCAAATTACAGTTGCAAATGATCATAGGTCAAAACTTACATTCATCAAAATCCGTAGTTTGAGAAAACAAGAAAAAACTGTCTGAAAACTAGTCTGAACAACAACTATGGAAAAAACAACTTTTCGGACTTCAGTTTGGTCAACATGACAAGTTCCGAATGTCAGGAAAATATGCTCATAAGTGCTGATTTCAAATATGCATGAGTCTTTTAAGGTACTTACGACCTTGTCATTCTAAGCCAGCGATATTATTCCAGTAAAAATAAATAAAGCCTTACCTTACAAGCCTCGCATGTGATCACTCCGAAATGATATCCAGTTGCTGACCCAGTACATATCTTACACGGTGGTAGAGGTACTGCTGAGTTCGGTAATGGTGAACGTCGTCCTCCTGTGTTTCGTTTTGTCTTCGGTGGCGAATTCTTGGCAGTCGGACTTTTGACAGACAAATCCATGGCGATATCACCAGGTACTTTTCTCAAATTATTCTATAAAAGTAAAAAACAACAAGTAGAAGATAAATAACAGATAAACACCGAAAGGGTTCAATATTACTTGAAATTTACCAAATTACATTCTCTATAAAATCTTATAAATGTATACCATAAAACTTGCTTCTGTTCTTTGTTAGATATCAACACATTCATGCGAAAAAGATTAAGACAACTAAAGAGGATTGGTACATTTAATTCTAATTATATGATAAAATTAATGAATGACAATACATAAATACAACGCATAGATATTGCTTAATACTATTTAGAAAAGTAGTAACACATTAAGACACGTGACCACCACGTGATAAGTGTACGGCGATTTGTTCTATTTATTACTGAGATAAGCTATCCCCTAAGACTGTCTAGCTGTAGATACGACAACAATCTTATGCAAATAAAGTGCATACACTTAATCATAATGGATTATCAAGGAAATTAAAAATACCGTCACACAATGGACGCAACTCGCGTATTCAAAAACTATATATGATACATAATTGTGTAAAGTGAATTATAACTAATACAGGAACTGACACAGTCAAGCATCAAATATATAAGAGAACTATACAAATTTACAAAAGTCTTAAGTTAAGTTCATGTTTAAGGGTTTTCTTTGAAAAACAGTTTGGTATAGAAAGAGAACTGAAATGTGTGGCGCGCTGGTTGGGTATTAACTGTCCATACGTCTATGGTTCGATTCGCGGTCCGGATGCTGAAAACCCAGAGGTTGTCTCGCCAGTATCGGTAAAGTGTCCGACTTTAAAGAACCAAGGCGGCATCTAATCCGGATTACTTGTGATTCTACTACTGGCTCTTCTACTGCAAAACACATGCCCCCCCCCCCCAATTGAAATAAGTGATTGCCCTATTATATGTTATCCTTGACCGAGATGTCTAAATTACACACATACGCGAGTATGTCTTATCTAGTCAAAGCGTGAGATTCAGTAAATCGAATATCCAAATGCAAATCTGTTTATCATAATTTAAGAAATATATAAGACAGTAGTATGTGAGGCGGTACAATAGCACATGCAGTGTGCACACTATTGCAGTTATTGTGCTTTAGCTACCGTAACTATGGTATAAGTGTACATTTGTATATGAGGCACAATAAGAAAAAAAGTTGCAGCATACAAATATGTCAGTTGTTACTTTATAAGACCATTTAGTTGGTAGCATCTTATCGTGATTAGCATAACCTTCAATTTGGGACCACTTTAAGATTATTTTTGCGTATGTCAGCAAAATTCAGAATAGATATACGTATTCTTATGTCAAAAATAGTACTCCGTACACAAACGATAAACACGTTACAAGCACGAATTTGATACATTTCCGTAATGCCCTTTGCAATGTAATTGTTGTAGGTAATTAAAAAAACATTTTACCAACCTAATTAAGTCCTTTTCGTAAACAGAACTGTCCACACGAGGGACTCGAGTCCCTGTCCATATGATGTACGTGTTGTAAATAGATAACATAATCTAGGACACTGCTGATAAGGTCATAATTCAGTACGCATCTAAAATACGTTTTAACTCAATTTATCATGTTTAAAAGTTTAATAAAGTACATTGCATGCAGACGAATTTTAATTAACAAAACCAGAGAAATAATTATAAAGTTTTTACTCACCTAACGCCCGATTTCAAGCAATTTCAAAAGTGAAAATACTTTTCTTCCGTCTTATGTACCCGATGTCACGATTTATTGGTATAGCTATATATATAACCGGGGCACACAATGGGGGTATATATCTAAATACTCGATATCGGTTACACGACTCGCTATATATAATATATGTATAGCCACGTCTGCTGCTTAACTTGTACAAACGAAATAGCGACACATACAGCACATTCAGTTTGATAACGAGTGACATACTTAACTGCAAACTGCTGTTTACTGTACCTTACCTACACAAAATCGGTACGGGATTGTATCTGTTCGGGTTTTATACTCATCCTAATGTATTCACATTATGCACTGAACTGGTCCCACAGCCTCATTTTCGATTCAAGATCTGCAATTAGAGTAGGACAAGTGGTACCAGTCTATTATGCACTGTACCTTACCTACACAAAATATTCGGAACGGGATTACATCGGTTCGGGTTTTATACTCGTCCCAATTTATTCACATTATGCACTGTATATACCTTATAGACGTACACAAAATATTCGGAACGGGATTGCATCGGTTCGGGTTTTATACTCCTCCCAATTGATAACATTGTATTTTTCATAGTCTGTGAATTGATTCAGTACTATATCCAGAAGGTCGTAACTACCAAATCGATACATTGAGAAAACAAGAGAAAACTGTAATTTACTCTTTACCTATGGGAAAAAACTTTTTTAAACTTCATTTTGGTCAACATGACAATTTCCGATTTTCATGAAAATAGGCTCATAAGAAGCGCCTTGTGAAACAGATTTCAAATATGTATGAGACTTATAAGGTCGTAAGTAGGAGTTACGACCTTCTGGTTCTAAGCCATCGATATATTCGATATGTTAATATTAATTTCCCTACGTTGTACCTTACACTTGACATTGATCGACAGACGTTTAAGCGAAATAGTAAATCATGATTATTCTATATAAATATTCAAAGCATTCAGTTTATTTGAACGATTAAACACATTTAAATAAACAGGGTGCCTGAATTGCGATTTAAAATTTAAAATGTTTTACCCCATCAGTCGATTTTTATATCGCTTGCTTTGAAACGAAGGTCGTATTAAGTAGTTCGTAAGTACTTCTTACGACCTTATAAGACTAGTACATTTTCATATCAGCATCACAAGGTGCTTCTTATGAACTTATTTTGATTAAAATCGGAGCTTGTCGTGTTGACCAAACTGAAGTGGAAACAGCTCGTTTATCATAAATAAAGACTAATGTTCGGACAGTGTTTTCTTGTTTTCTCAAAATATATATCTGGTATTTACTACTTTCTACATTCTAAGCCATCGATGTGTGTGTGTGTGTCAATGTTCAAATGCAGTTTATGCTGCACCAATTGTTAACCATCATCTTAAACTGGACGTATAAACCAGGGCAGTGTAGCAACAGCACAGTATTTGTCTTCTCTGTTCTGCTTTTGGTAAAGGTTAATTGCTTACGAGTATACTTAATTCCGTCATGTTTTTAACCTCCACTTTCTTTCATTGTTTGAAAGATTGGTTTCATGTTTTGTCTCCCTAGATGACTCTTAATCACTAATGCAATGTTTGGCAAAACCTGGAGGGAGTTCGTGATCTTGCGTCTTGTATGATCCACATATGATCAAGCACATTGGCGTTGACTGATCGGCACACCACACTATGTATGTCAATGAGATTGATAATGTTACATACACTTCTAACGTACATGTTCGAATAGGTAAAACAAGCGGTGAAGACCAATATCAAGTGACGGAATCTCCTTGTAATCTTACAAAGTCCCGTCAGGTATTGGGATCGTGCGTGGCTTCAAGGAAGGACAATGGATATGTCTACCATTGACCGTTCGCTTCGCTTTAATACACTAGCAGTCGAGATCCATTAAGTGTGTAAGGTTGTTATACATTTGCTATATTGTAATCTTTTGTCAATGAGCATTCTTCCAAAGACATCGACAAAGACATAATTGAATACGTCCAAACATTTATTAAGAACAAAATAGTCAATGAACTCCTTCTGACTTAATATTAGTATTTGGTTTGGGGCATATAGTAGCCGACTAGTTTCAGTATGTTTAAAATCAGGTGGAATGTCTGTAAAATACGTTCTGTAAAGCTGTACAATCAACCGTCATTGCTGAACGACTGCCATTCCGTCCACCATTTTCAACAATAATTTAGGGGCGTTGACAGAAAACATAATAGTCACGCCCTAATCAAATCGAATTCACATATAATATAATAAAGCCAAATAAAGTTTCCATGGTGGTCTAAATTAAACAGTCTATTCATAAATACAAAACAATAGGAGCACAGATGAACTATACTTATACAGCCATTGAAACCTTGTGTAAAACTCCGATAGAGGACACACTTCTCCTGCTCAAGTAGCGACCCATATAGTTAATAGTTTGTTCTAACAAAACACACTCAGTGGTCATTGTGTGGTGTGTAAACTATTCACGTGACAGTCACGTGATTCTTCCAATCAGGACACGATCACAGGTTGCACGGCTGTGGTGACGCAATTCGAGCACACTCCATTAGCAAGTCGACAAAGGCAACGACCGGGTTGTGAAAAGTACCTATCCTTTGGCCAAAGCTGAAACCATAAGCATCCGTGTTAGTTTAAAGTCCAAACCAAATATACAAATACTTGAGTCCCAAACAATACATACTACCAATTCATATAGACACTTGTTATCAAGTAACGTACTTAAGCAAGATAATACTTAAGTGGTTCGGTCTAATATTAAACATTGTATTCATTGGGCTTTACGTGCAACTGACACATTTTTTGCAAAACGTTGGTACAAATAACAAAATAGTATAATATAAATAATTAAGGTAATGCACATTAATGAAAAAACACACAATCACTCAAAAAAGATAATTCCTCGATATCTCTACGACATATGTCCGTCGGGTTGACTCGAGTTTCTAAAACCTAAACGTACCATTGTTATTAATGACTACTAATGCTACTACGATGTATACATGTAGTTAAATACTACAAAACAACCCTAATGAAAGGTATAGTGAACAGGATGACAAAAAAAGATGCCAATGAACGACATAGTATACAAGATGACAAAAATAAATAAAAACTAAAGTAACCCCAGTGAACGGTATAGTAAACAAGATGACAGAAATAAATAAAAGATACCACAACCCCAATGAACGGTATAGTAAACAAGATGACAGAAATAAATAAAAGATACCACAACCCCAATGAACGGTATAGCATACAAGATGACAAAAATAAATGAAAGATACGTGCAATAATTACCATTATCTTATAATTGCCTGCAGGTACGTCCTCGAACACATGATAGAATTCTGATGTGACAACTTTCCATAATCCTGAATTGTGTGTGGCGCGTGTCAGGGAGACTAGAGCAATCTCAAACTCGTTGAAGTTAAACTCATTGGGTGGCCGACTGAATACCACTTCAACCGAGTGCCGGGTTGGATCCCCAAATCGTTGGACGGTGATGTAGTACGATACGACAGCGATCCAACTAGCTGGTGATTGCAGTGGTGCATTGGCATGCTCTGCAATGTTTAATGAACTATGGTTATATCATTTTTGAAGTCTACTACTTTATTCAAAACCTTTTCCGTCATGCAAATGAATAGTAATGGTGCAAATATATAGTAAAAATATGTGGTTAATTATGGGAATAGCATTTTATCTGAGGGAACACGCAAAGGGGATAAACGTATTGAATCAAAGGAACTACAAATCGAAGTCAAGAACTGTACATTTTTTTCTGAAAACATAATCAAGCAAACTGATTTGTAACTAAATGTTGGAACAATCAGTGCTGATCTTATGTCACTACTTACGATATCTCGCAAACTGACTTGTAACCAGGTGTTGGATAGAACTTGCTTGTTCCTCACAATACTTTGGTAATGTTGATAAGCTCACTTGAAAGTGGGATAGACCATACAAGGGGAACAACTCCAATTCAATCAGATTCTGTAACAAGCATAGATTAAAGTGAAATATCAGTAATAAAGTCTAGTAGAAGCAACATTCACAGCCAAATGCAGATAAGTATGCCGTTTATAAATTTGGCAAAATGGCATGCATCATTTGGTCGCCGTTTTGGCATGGGTTTCTGTGGACACTGCTCAGGGTAGTTGTGTCGAGGTGTTTCTGATTTCTGTGCTCGGCTGGTTGGGTTGAGTGCTACCTTCCCTGTCGGATTTTCTCATACCTTTTAAGCACATGTTTGTAACATTTACTTTGAATTACTGGTATGATAATTGGCAAACTTAATTTCCAAATTAAAGCTTCAGCAGAACATAAGGGTTTGTTTCTTTGATTGAGCTATATAAAGCACACATTTATGCATAATAAATGCATAGGTTTACACATGTTATTTCGAAATTCCGAATTTCGACAAATTCTAACCGCAAACCAACATTACACTATTGGACTCTATAATTCGAAGAATATTGATAGTGGATGTACATTGGTGTTTATAGATATCCTGTTGTTTTCAGTACGCTGTCACCATACTTAATGGTTTGTGGTCGTTTTACCAATAAAACAATAGCATAACCATTCCCAAAACATTTAAGTTCGGAGGGTTATATTTAGGATTTACTAGTACACTTTCGTGTGTACAGTTACTCGTACGTGTTTCTATTGGACCACTCTTACTATTGATTTGGTAACACCACAAACATTGTCAAGATAACAGATGAACACTTTTCAACCATACCTCATGTGACCATTGTCGATTGGTGAAGTCCAAAACAACACAACTTTTTGTATTGTTTCTTATCGAAATTATTTCGTAACCCGTAACGTGCTCATATCCTGAAAGGAAAAAGATAATACATAGATAATGTGTGCTATGTCTGAGTATAAGATTTAGTTGACTTTTCTCGCATTCGTATCACATATTATAGGTAAAGTTTGCTTATTAAAGTGTCTTCCCTATTGACTTATGAGAAGCTTAGCTTTCATGCGTACAGTACCTCCCAAATCCACTCTTGTGATGCCTGGCACCTGGCAGAGGTGGGCATACTGTAACCATTTATTTACCTAGCTGGCGACTGACCAACCGGTATCATCAGTTCCAATCCGGCTTCCGCCGAGATTCGAACTTCGATCTTTCGCTTCCTAGGCGGACACCCTAAGCACTCGACCATGGTAGCGGTTATATGACAAATCGGTCGCTAGTGTAATTCATCTTCAATAGTACGTTTGTTACATGGTATACAAACATACTAGTACTTCTCAATTTTTTAACGAGACTGGGATGAAAGCCTGTGTCACAGCTGTGATCATGTTTGTCTTCGATTCGTTTTACTTTTTAATTGGGTCACTGTGCTGTTTGGTCACTATGATAAACGTGTGTTTGGCATATATATGTTATTACTACATGTAGCTAAAAATACTATTAGGCTATAATATTCTCCTCTTTTATTGTTTCGGTTTGCCCCTTCTGCTGGGAGAGCAACGTTTTAGATGAGGTCACTATGCGGTTATGCATTGTTTGGTCGCTGGGGTCACATCATTGGCATATTCTGCAGCAATATGCATCTAGAAGTATGCAATGTTATTTCCCTCCCTATTTCGACCTTGCCAATTATTGTAAACTAGGTCAAGTCGTAGTTGTGCCTCCTTATGTCGTATCATCGTTAGGTCACTGTCCTTGGTGTTTTAAACTAGGTCAGGGGTGAATGTGCCTCATTTGGTTGCCGTTTTGGCACGGGTTTGTGTGGTTGGTTCGCTGTGCAGCGGGGCCTTGGGGAACTTGGTCGAGTATTTTCTCTGTTTCATTCGGTCTCATGCAATAACCGCTATTCTATAGTTTCTTTGTGAAATTGGGTCATCCTGCATATTTTCGGCGTGGACTTTGAATTTTAATTGTGCCTTAGGCTTATGTGTGGGCATTGCTCAGAGTAGTTGTTAGAAATATGTAATGTTATGTCCCGCCCCGTTCCTACTATTTAGGTCGCATAAAGTAAGATCAATGTCCTGAGTGTTTTAAACTAGGTCACGCCCCGAGGTTGTTGTGCCTCATTTGGTTGTCGTTTTGGCATGGGTTTGTGCTGTTGTGTCGCCGTGCAGCTGGGCCTTGGGAAGCATGGTGGAGTATTGGCTGCGTTTCATTCGGTCTCATGCAATAACCAATTTTCTATAATTTCTTTGTGAAATTGGGTCATCATGCATTTTTCGGCGGGAACTTGAATTTTTTTATTGTTTCTACGGCTTATGTGTCTTCCCTGTCTGATGTTGTCATACCTTTTTACGTTCAAGTCACTCATAAACCAATTTGACAGATATGCTTTACAGTTAAGCATTGTGACCAAGTTGCACATGATAAAATGATCCTAAAACATTGCCTTGTGCTCTTGTGAGCCAGGACATGAAATCATTAATAAACGAAGGATTCATTGTCCTGCACTCTAAACTGTGTTATACATAAAGTGTATACATTATTCGTAGCGTAGACTAACTTATACTAGACGATGCTACCTATGAAATATCAAAGCCCTGGACCTTTGCATTTTAAACCCCCCTTTTTGGACCCAATGACACAATTGATCAACATAACGGAATCAGTAGAACAACTTTGGTAGAGAACCACCCTAGGACAACTCCTGCAAAGTTTCAGCCAATTGACCAAGTGGTTAAGGAGAAGAAGGACGGGCGACGGACGGAAAGAGAGTGATCACATCACAAAAGCTCACCTTGTCAGTCTATGTGACAAACGATTTAAACACAAAAATGTGCGTTCCACAAGCACTAGTTTACCGTTTTCTGGTGGCATAATTGAAATAATGGCTCCTGGATAGTAGTAGTTTCGAGACCCTCCTAGTTCAAGGGCCTCCCTCTCGATCTGCGTAACGGTAAAACTCCGTACAGGATCAATATTCAACGACTCATGTCCATGGGTGTTGTAGATATACGGAAATCTACTCAACAATCCTGTTGGTGAACAATCTGAAATGGAAAAACAAAACAGCATTCAGTAAACGCTTACGCCGCAGTGGAAGCCTTGTCCATAAAAGATGGCTAAAATGGTATGAGGAAATCAGACAGAGAAGGTATCACTCAACCTAACCAGCCGAGCACAGAAATAAGAAACACCACAACACAACTACACTGAGTAATGCCCATGCAAAAGCAAAAGAAACCATTAAAAGCAAGTCCGCGCCTAAAATACAGGATGACCCAATTTGTACACAGAAGTGATAGAATAGCGGTTATTGCATGAGACCGAATTAAACGCGGTCAAGACCCGACCAAGTTCCCCAAGGCCCCACTGCAAGTCGTTCAGGGCCATGATTCTTTTGAAATGTAAGATAGTGTTACCACAGGTAACTGTTTCAAAGATAAAGATTAAAACAAAACAAAATGTTTGTATAGAAAAATATTAATTTTACAAAAACATGTTTTTCGATATCAATAATACAGTTACTTGTGAGTGTCACATGGCTTTAACAATGTTATAAACAACTTACCATCCTCGTTTGCAGATATATATGTTGTCCATGGTCTCAGTGTCTATAAAGGAGAAATAAAGTAAATACACAATGTATGTCCAAGTATAGATATGTAGTACCTAGCTAACAATGCATGTCTTTCATTGTGAAGTTCTGGTCCCGATCTCCCTAAAAATCTCAATCTGAGTTAAAGTTCATCTTAAGTTTTGCCATGTGTCATTAGATAATTTCTGTCGTAGGCTGGAGTCAAACTTTACATCACAACATTGAAAGCAATAGTCTTAGTTTAGTACAGTAAAAGTCCAAGAACTTGATCTCAGATTTTTTATCAAATTAAAACTCTAACTTAGGCAAAATCTCAATTTGAGATGAGATTTCTACTTGAAATGCTTCTGGAGATCGGGGCCTGTTATGTTTTTCATTGTGATAGTGTTTTTTCTACTGTTTCTTTTCAACATAGTAACCACGCAATGCTATGAAATGCATATTCTATCTACTAGTACGTAAATCTAGATCATACATCGCACATGCTCACAATGCTATATTATATTTCAAATCTAACAAACATATTGTACTGACCGTCATTTTGACATTGACCATATTATGGTTACATTTATAGTACAATCGTTAAAATAGTAATAAGAATTGAGACCATGCTAATATTCCGGTTTACGTGTTTGAAGAAGAATTGTATATTTTGACATTGTCATTAATACCTATGTTTTATGTACTGGTGACATCGACCATGGTCTGAGTATTTTTAGCTGAATACGTAGTTGAAGCAAGACAAAGTGTCAATATTTTTTTTATTGAAAGAAAATGAAATGCAATAAATAGATATCACACAAAAGCCACTAAATTGGTGTCTCGCGAAATTGCCGTTTTGAAGTAAACCACACAAATTGGTACCCACGAAATTAAACGAAATCACGGTAAGAAACGGCCAGTACTATAGTTATATAAACAATAAAAAAAATAGATGTAGTAGTATGGTACCTGTTCTTGGTATGCACGAAATTCCGACCTTGACAATGTCAAAACACTGAGAATAGCAACACTAAACAGCACTGATTGTGCACACATATTTATTATTGAACACTAATTTGGATATTATAGAAATGTATGATAGTTCCTTTATCCAAAAAACTATGTTCTGTTCTTAATGGTGTGTGAGATGGCCATTGATAATATCAGTCCGGAAACAGATTGATCAGCTCTCGACGCAGATTAACACTCATATCCGGGTTATAAGAGATGGGGGGGATTATTGTATTGGGTTAATACTACCATATTTATAACTAAGTATGTCAAGTTTGAACTTTTGTGATTTTAGGGTGTATTCGTTTTAGGTATAACTAAATTAGGTTTTGGGAGGTTCGAAACAAAGTAGTGTCTTGCTTGCTCTTGGTTTAAAAGGTCTGGTTGACCTTATAGCTAATTTGGCATTACTTGTCATGATACTGTGATAGTGTTGTCGATGGGTCTTTAAAGCAAGAAAATATTTGTTTGAATCTAAAACATTATTTTCAGGATTTGGTTTTATCATTATCCTCTTGACATTTTAATTAAACTACAATAAATTATTAGTGTACATCATTTTAATGCGCATGGTCTATTAACTTCAAATGTTCTGTTCGGTCGATTAGCGTCGATGGAATGATACTTTATACGAGGGGTGATCGAAAAGAAATTCAATCGACTCTTTAACTTCTTATTGACAGAGCAAACTACAATGAAACTGAAAAGAAACCATAATTGAACGCAATGTACGCTTTATTTAATTATTTCGCAATGTCCTACTTTTTGTCAACACTCGGTTTGTTTATTGTTAATTTCGGTTCACGACTTTTGTTTTTCAGGTGCTTATTTTCCGCTTTGAAACATGTTCAATCGTAAAGTGTAGAAATATAAAACGTTGCTAAAGGTCAACCTACTATATAACATACTTCAATCTCACAAAATTCCTCGTGAATAAAGGTTCGTCCTTTTTGAAAAATGAGTAAGGCATTATTCGGTCAGTTTAGCCACACGTTTTTCAAACTTTGTTAGCATACATGTAGTACAAAATGAATAAGTATATATTGAACATACATTATGATCAAACCAATGAATGTTAAGGTAAACATCATTTTACCTAGATAATACTAAAGCCTAATTGATACATCGCTGGATTAGAGTGAGAAGGTCGTAAGTACCACTTACGACCTTATAAGACTAATGCATATTTGAAATCTACATCACAAGGCGCTTCTTATGAGCCTATTGTCATGAAAATTGGTTGTTTTACAATAACTAAAGAGTAATTGTTAGACAGTTTTTTCTTGTTTACTCAAATTATTGTGATTTTGTACAAGTTTACAACCTTCTCATCCTAAGCTAGCGACAGGTGCCGAATATGATACATGAAAGTCTTGACAATACAAAGGTTATGCTTGGGGTTGTATTTCTTTTCGAACATTCCTCGAATGTTTCGACCATAGCCCAAAGTGAGGAGATTTAATCATTGAAGGAGATAAATGAATTACTTTATTGACCTTTCCGTTTTATACAATAATTCTCAATTGTCCTTTGTGACATTGTTGACACTAGGTCGGTGTCCGGCGTGATGCGACTACTTGTATAAATAACCTTCTAGTGCGTGAAGTGGCGGATATTATAATATTATTGTTGTAAATATTAGATAATAGGAGTACCGTCAAGTACAAAATAATCCATGACCTGTTGGTCTTTCGTGAACACCAATCATACACCATACATATCCATTTTCAAGTAGATTAGGCCCGTGTGTGATCTGTTTGGAACCAATAAAAACCATACACATATTTAAAAAAAAATACAAAGCCAATTTAAACCAAAATCAAACCCTAAAAATATCAACTGTCACAAATTAAACGGAAGTTTTTTCCTCGGTAAATATTTTCTTTGTATTACTAGTTTTATTTATTACATAATCACTAGGGTCACTTAATCTATAGTGACAGCCAAGGCAGCTATATGGTGCACTTTTTGTTCTGAGCGTACTTACTACACATTCCTTCTAATGCCAGCCACCAGGGCACTGTTTAATCAAAGCACTTTTACTATAGTAAACGAACTGTATATTTGGGACGCGTATGGTTTGTAGATGAAATCAGATCTTTGGTCAACTCTTAATAAAGGTATAATCATAATTTTACTAGCTGACGCTTAAGAAGATTCAAACATTCGACAATACGCTTCGACGGCGGTTTCACTAACCGCACGACCACAGAGCCTTGCATTGTCCATTAGGAGGTACATGTTCTACCTTTGAGAAATATCGTTCGTAACCTGCATTTGGCAAAATATGCAAGTACCTGACACACTTTACAAGTCAATGTCAAGATCAAGCGTAATACAATACTCGTATATGACACTTGAATAAAGCGTTACATTATTGACTACCAGCCTTGGCAGTGATTTGATGATAAACCAAGTATCCTAGTTCAATTAAACATGTATCCCTTTAAGCTTTAATTGGGTTACGCAAATGTGTCTTATAATACTTATATGAATCTCTTGATCAATTAAAACTACTTTACAATATACACGCTTTAGAGATTGTTTTCTGAATGTATCTGATATACTGGACTAATAAATCAAACCCCAATAACAACTCACTGTCTTTTTTATTATTATTCGCAATTTATAATTTGCACGTACCCTAAGTATTTCTCCATGCAGATGTTTTTTACCCATGTTCACAAATCTTCATTTTCTCGAAAATTCCACATATTACGGTAGGTCAAATCTATAAATTATGACGTATTGTCTTATTGTGATTTAGGTGATACCATTAAAATAGCGGACTAACAGAAAAGGAGTACTGGTAGTTTATCCATTATGTGATTGAAAACACGCAAATCTGCTAGACATTGATGACATATTTATTGGACATTTTGTTTTGGATTTTATTGTGATATAATGGTAAATGCAAAATATGGGTAGTAAACTGTTGTTTATTAGATAGACTTTGTTATTTACACGGAGAAGCCAGTATTTATTATGGAGTTATTCATTTCGTTTGTAAAACATCACTGTTCTTAATTAATTCTTAATTGAATTTGTGTTCATTTTCTCAGTCAGATTTTCGTACTGGTTCTAAGTTGCATTTTTGCCGATAACGTGTTCCGAGTAAACGTAAAGATACGTATTTCGTTGGTATATGGTTATCAAATGATTTATTCGTTAACCCTTTATGCATGTTAATTTAGATAATCATATAAAATAGGATAGTAACGCATAGAGTTATTCCTTTACAAAGTCTACAATATTAACAGAAAATGTATCAAAAGCATTTTACAAAAGCATTTCACATGAAAACGCCAAAGTGTCTTGGTATACGTAAGCCACATAGGCATCGTTTATACCAAACGGCACTCAACATCAAAGTGGAGTTCATTGCTAGGCGTACTCTTTGGTGTGCTACAAAATGCATGTAGTACACAATACATTGCCTTATTGCTTTTTAATATACGATATCAATGTTTCGAATATTACCACTTGATCTTGCCTTTGGTCCTCGAATATTATTTCGGTTATCCGAGCACTGAACGGATTTAATAAAGACATTGCTTATTTTCAATTTCAGTCTCATGGAAGCTCTCTTGCCTTGTTGGTTTGGTGTTTGCTGACAGGAATCCGTGTTGTAAAAACACTGACACGTAAGATACGTGCATATTTGTGTGTCATTTTGTCTGTTTATTTAATAATAAACTGATCAAAAAATTATATAACTTAATTATGGTTAATGCTAGTTATTGTCATCCTCGTAAATTAGTGGTAAGTCAAGTATCCAAACTAACATAATTATACTCCAGCTGAAAATACGCTCGTTGAACGAGAATGGTTATTGTTAATGCTTAAACAGCACAGTCATTTAATAATCTATGTTTCCATCAATAATATTGTGTATTTTTGACGGACCCAGTATTGTAAACAACAGTCTGTTTGAATTTGCTTCATAACACGTTTACTCATGATATCGCTTGGAATATATCTAAACTAAACTAATAAATCACAATTTTATTTTAGTATACGGTTGCTTCGCAGACTGGGAGTTGGCCTTCACCCTCAGTTATACCGATACGACTGGCATGACAGTGCAAGGATGTCTTAATGCGTGTACCGCTACTAACTATGCTGCTCTTCGGGTAATACCTTCTTCCTTTACCAACTTATTTATTAGTTATAGTAGACAGCGTAGCCTGGGTTGAAATAAGAAATTGTTTGATTTGTTTTAAATTTTCTGTATGCTTTGTAAAAAGTATTGCAATTACAATGACAAACAATGACCATTATAATTAAAGCAGCATAAAAAGTGTCGACCAATTGACTGTATATTTGTACCCTCCACCCCAAGGGGTATAACCTAAAGCATGGAGATTGGTGGTTTAAGTAAGACTTTCCATGGAGATTGGTGCCAATGGCCGATATTTTGATGTTTTTTTGTCACTTGACGGACACATTTCCACCAAAGTAAGTTCATTTTCTTGTTTTATATGCGGCGTGTATGCGATAACCACCTAGCCATAAGTGTAAGCCACCTATCGGCGGTCTGTTTTAGTCCGTCAGTGCAGCGATAAAAGCCTGAAAGAAGGGATGGTGACATCGGGAGTCCGTAGTCCGCATCTATTTTTATTAAGTCTGAGGTATCCGGGGCATTCTGGCTGGTTTTATTGTGTTTGCTAGGTACTTCATGCATGATTTTATGGTTAAATACTGTTTCTGCTTATGTAGGAGTCTCCATGTGTATATGTTCAACGTTTAGGACGATTTCATGGAGATTCGTCAACTTTAAGACCCTCTCCATGGAGACTTGTTATTACTTTGTAAACAATATGTGATGGTATTATAATCATGGAAGTAATCTCTATTTTGTACCAATTTCAGGGCTACTGTCTTACAGAGGGTCTTGGCTTGGCGAGTAACATATTATTGGAACCAAATAGCATACAGTGACAACACCACCTGGCTGCAATAATTGTTGTGATTTTCTTATTTGTACTTCAAAGATATGCATATAATAATAAAAGATGATTTTTTATAGTTGTGAGCTCTGTTTTTTATGCACCAGTCAAATCAAACCCTGACTTCCCAACCCCGGGTTATAGACACGAGTTTTTAACTTTTGGTGTCCCCTCACTGGTGAATGAGAGCAGGACTTTTGCTCCGCACCTAAATACGTAGACCGGGAATATGTTTCACTGATAAGGGCGGTATTTTTACCTTTTTTAAGGTTCTCGGGCAGGGATTTTACCATAGTTTAAAAAGTCAACCCCTGCTTTCCCCATGCTTAGGGTTTCAATGGACTGGTGCATGGTGTATCTGTAATGATATTCAGTTGAACTGACAAAAGGCCTAGTAGTAGCCGTCTTCTCTACTAGATGGATATTTTCTTTTTCGGAAATGTGTGCTACAGGCAACATCAATTTGGTAGATTGTGGTTTCAAATATACATGTTTTTGAAACACCCACCGTTTTCTGCATCGCATTTATGATATAGAGGATTTGGAATCAGTATTCTTTCAAGCACTTACGTACAAGCCACAAGGAACCAACAACTTCTCAACATGTGGAGTAAAACCAGCATTGACAAATTGAAGCAACTAAGAATCAAACCAATATTGGTGGCTACAAACACTGCGCGTTAACCTTTGCAGCAGTTTATAGGTGGCATGTCAATGTTTAAAACATTACAATGAAACCTCACTTATCCGACCACCCTTATTTATTTTAAAACATACTTATCGTCGCTGCTTATGTATTAATAAAGGCTTATCATACTTGAAACTGTTATATTTTAGAGTTGGTTATATTATAAATTAAGAGTACAAAAATGTAATCATTGGAACTGACTTCGAACTGGAGGTATTAATATTAAGGTGGTCTTTAAGTGAAGTTTTATTGTTTGCTACATTCATTAGAGTGAAATTCAATATTCGCTCTCATCTCTATAATGCATTCATCTTGTTAAATGCATTGTACCTTTGACACTTATTTTAAATGGGCCATTTGTTTTTGCTTAAGAGGCAGCAAGTAGAGAACACAGTATGGTGTTACCATGCATATGGGCGCAATGCCCTTCAGACATTGGTTCTTTAACGTACCTGGTGTACAGCACTGATACATGCGAGACTAGCCCTGGGTTACCTTCCAAATAGATCATGTCTAGTTGGGTGGGAAACCCGGAAAAGCGTTCCATGAATAACCAAGTGCACCGGCCGAGGTTCGAACCAGGGACCTATTGATCAGCAGTGCCACCCTAGTAAATACTTTGTATACTACATTTGTATTTATAAAGGGGTCATTGCCGAGAGGTCATAGTAGACCGATGGTCACTTTTTGTGCAACCAATAAAGTAATAATTACGTAAATTTGTTTGATATTTTTATTTACAAATTGTACTTTTAAAGGCTCATTAGCGCAGATGATCAATGTTATAAAGGCAGTTTGATCTGATGCTTTGTGAACCAAAATGTTCCAGGCAGTATCTTAACATATTCAGCAAGCATTGTTGAACAATAACATTAATTTTAAAGTAAACAAAAACAAAGAATACAACCAAAATCTGTGCTATTGGATCTTTCCAACAAAACAAAATAGACATATTATTTCATGTTCTTTTATAATTTTATAGAATCATAACCTTGAACATGTATTAAAATACGTGAATAAAGTGTTTTCGTGAGTCTTTACTCTATATTTATTTTCTGGCTTTTCACTGGGGTTCTTCGTGCCGATACAAATGGCAAGGTGATGCTGAAGTTAATCGTTTTCTTTTGATGACGAATATCTAAATGGTGACGGCGTATTTAATTTGCGACACAAAGCTTTTTAGTTACACTTTCATTAAGCAAAGATATTTCATTAAAATTTATCTTTCGTTTTCTTTTCTGCCACTTCCTCCTTGAATGAAGTAACGTCTTTTTGGTACGCATTCTTCAAACCAGGAGTCTGCAGAATAAATAGAAACTATATTTTTAACCAATGAATATAACACACTATCACTGCGGTATAACGTATACCGGATATTGCTAGCAAGATGAGTAATATTATCAATTTTCGCGACATTCTAGTGTTGACAAGGGTAAGTTGAGAGACAATTTTTAGTTTTTTTGAGTATGTTTTATGTACATTTTATACAAAACTATCTCCTCCATAAAATTTACTAGCATGTACAACCGGTAAATTGCCTGGAATTTCTTGAAAGTGTGATTAAAAGACCAAACTCGCATCGTTACTCACGCAGAAAGTAAGCTCGATCTGTCGAAATTAGATGTTTTTGTTTATATTTTCGTTAAAATACTCAACTTGAATCGAGCGAATTGTCATTCCTGTTACAAAGATTATATTGCAAATGTTGTATCCAAAACTAAATGAACATGAGCGTGCATTGCAATAATAAATACAAGTGTTAGTGTACAGAGTATTGCTATATGGTTGCTCCCTGGTGTACGGAGTAATGCTGTATCGTGTACGGAGTATTGCTTATAAGTGCAGTGGCTATTTGTCACTCAAGTTCAATAAATACAAGGTATAATCAGTGTTATTTTGTAAAAATAATTTATACTGAATAGAACTGTACCTATTTAGACTGGATTACATGGACTACATGAAGCAATTAATGTAACAAGCTAATCCTAGCTCCAAGCCCCCCCCCCCCCCGCTAATTTTATGGGAAACTTTTATTAGTAATTGTGTTTTACATACAGTAAAGGGTCATAACTGGGCAATCGCATCAGACAAACACAAAACTACTACAATGTCCAATAGTTTGAATAAGCAACGTCGAATGTAGTCATAGCAAAGGAACCTCATAGCAGCATCAGAAATAGTTGAGAGATTAAAAATAAACCTTGGTGTTTATATACTAGTATGGATGTGAAAGCCCTTATTTGCCATTTGACCATAAGCATGACTCTCAAAGAATTGCATATATCCAAGCTAAATATTACATTTGTACTACTCACAAGAACACTTTATGCATAAAATTCAGCATTCTATATTGTTAATCGCATTCATCTGCCTGACGGAATGAACTACTTTAACATAACCATTTAAGAATATTCTTAGTATATCATATAACCCATAAGACATGACCTTATTGGTTTGCAGACGTAATAATACGATAAAACTGTCCATTTACATACAGGGTGTTAAAAAAGTTCGTAGACACTTGACTTTGTTCAATAAATCCAAAACTACTTTATTTACTCATTTTAGTAAGCAATACTCTGTACACTAAACAGCAATACTCTGTACACACCCGTGTATCTGTTTTGGTGTGTATCTTAGTTGTTTTTCGAACAATATTTATGAAATTTGGTCACAACATTTTGGAGTTCAATATAAACAAAATGGCCAGTTCAAAAATCTACAATTTGGTAATACAGTCTTTCCAGAAGCTTTACAGTACTGCTGTCAATATTTGCGAGTGAGTAACGGAATAATACTTGATCATTTTAACCTTTCTATGACCATTTGATATACGATAGTGTTCTATAAAGTTACCAAAATGTCCGAAGAAGTTAAACCTTAATTTGGATATGCATAAGAAGCCAGTAATTAGGAAAATATCGCGTCTAAACTCACCCTGGTCTCCATTTCATGTCCTTAAAATTGATAATATAACTCACTTTACTAGCAATATCCGGTGTACGTTATACCGCAGTGACTATGGTGCAAAACATTTTAGAACAGAATACTTACATTGATTTAATTCTCCACAGTTTGGGTCTTAAAGTTGACGAATCTCCATGAAATCGTCTTAAACGTTAAAAATATTCACATGGAGCCTCCTAAATAAGCAGAAACAGTATTTTAACCATAAAATCATGCATGAAGTACCTAGCAAACACAATAAAACCAGCCAGAATGCCCCGGATACCTCAGACTTTATAAAAATAGATGCGGACTACGGACACCCGATATCACCATCCCTTCTTTCAGGCTTTTATCGCTGCACTGACGGACTAAAACAGACCACCGATAGGTGGCTTAAACTTATGGCTAGGTGGTTATTGCATACACGCCGCATATAAAACAAAACAATGAACTTACTTTGGTGGAAATGTGTCCGTCAAGTGACAAAAAACATCAAAATATCGGCCATTGGCACCAATCTCCATGGAAAGTCTTACTTAAACCACCAATCTCCATGCTTTAGGTTATACCCCTTGCACCCTATCGTTGCAATCAGACGCAAGCTAACTGTTACGCTCATAATTGGTACAGACGTCACCATGCTGAAAATGGTAAATGTGTACAGTAAGTTGTTCTACGGCGCATCTAGTTTAATGCTTTTACAAGTTTCGCTAACCTGTTATGTACCTATTACTATGTCTATGTAGGCAATGTAGTGATCGAACTTCCAACAGTGTCCTTAGTCATATATTGCCGCGTCAGTAAGTAAACTGTTGCAGATGAAAACAGCGTGGTAATCAAGGTGAAAATACTACATCGACCGTTAGTGTAAGCCTTTTAACGCCCATTATACTGTCGTTATACTGAACGTTCTTTTTATGATATGAAAACACTTGTCGTATTGGCATTGTACCCAATATTCATACAAATACATTGCACCGTATTGGCTTTGTGCCTTGTTAGTGACATTGTAACGTTTGTACTGAGTGTTCAGAAAAGTGTACCGCATATCACAAGAAGAACATCCTAAGATAGTTACTGCCTAACATAGTAGGCTTTGTAGCTGTGTAAATGGTGACTTCACCAAAGTAGCAGTTAACACTAAAACACTATTGCATTATTTTTACAGAATTCTGACGAGTGTTATTGTGTTGAATTCAAAACACAAGTACACAACTTGGACCCTGGAACTTACTGTACGCTAACCTGCCCAGGTGACGGTAACTCATGTGGTGGTATTGGCGGTGGGTACTTCTCGGTGTACTCAGGACCAGCAGTGGGTACAAGTACGTATACAGTATTATACGTCTCTTGAAAAATAATACATTTTCAACAAGCGTTTGACGATTGAATTATTGAGTTTTTCTTAACTTCATTATATTTACTCACTGATAATTCAGATGATTAATTCATTAGTGCAATGAATAATCCACAAACAATTTATTCACATTTTTCACAAACCAGTACAAAAATAATGCAAACCCATCACGTTTGCAAACAGTGGAAACACCTTATCCTGTTGAAAAGGATTAAACACTTTAGCTTGATATGGATTTTTATAACGAGATCTGGCTTTAAACATACTATTTCATTCAAAGGTTATATCATATTTCAAATATGTTATTCATTACATGTGTTTACTTTACAGCAAGTGGGACAGACCCTCCGGGTTCTGGTTCCACCACCACACCTGGTGGTAAGGACCCTATATCCCCAACCACTGCCACCACTGCCACCACTGTCAACACTGTTAGAACTTCTTCTCCAGCACCTAGTAAGTTATGTTTTACATTTCATTCATGTAAAAGATTTGACGATTATCCAACAGTGTCAATTAAGGTGTAAAGTAATAATTTGCTTAGATACTGTCACACTCCGGTAAACACCCAATACGGCTTAAACAACTGCACAGGATCCGACTAACTCGAAAACTGTTTGACCTGAGATTGAATGTATGTCTTTAGATTGTCTGGGCACTACAATATTTAACCTCTTCATGCTTTATGTTACTTCTTCAGGTTTAGGTACATGTGTAACGAACGCAGACTGCTCATCAGTGCCTAATACAGAATGTACTGCTGGTGTGTGTGAATGCATACCTCTGTACAGACAAGAATCAAATGAATGTGTTAAAGGTGCGTACATGTTGCATTCAAAGCATTAATTGTATAGTAGAATCAGAAGTATGACGTCTGATAAGCCAAATGACTTCGTCTGTGTTCAATCTTTTAAGGTCATTTGTATCATCAATTTGGACATGAGCTGCACTGTCTTGTGTTTGTACAGCTTGGTATTTAATACAAGAGGGCACAAAGTCACATCAGTTGCTCATCTGTCTAAATGCACCTATAAATGGTGACCTAAGACACCATTTATACCTTCGAAGAAGATTGTTGAAGATTGCATTAAATATCTCCTTTAAGGGCCTTATGACCAAATTAATCAACAGACCAGAACCATTTGAACAATCTTGGTAGAACATTCCTGCAAAGTGTAAGTAAATTTGGTCAAGCGGTTTAGGAGAAGTAGTCATTTAAAGAAATTGTTGACTGACGCACGGACGACGAACACAGAGTAATCACAAAAGCTCACCTTGTCACTATTTGATAGTTTGACTGTTGCTGATAAGTTTGTTTAGGTTGTCTTAACTGGGTGAAGCCTTTGTTTTCATGATCTTGTAGTCTAAGTTCTTCCTTCTACATGTTTCATATTTTCGTCTTTGCATCTTCAGAACATTTGTCGGGAGCTTCAATCCGGCTACGCCTATTGAAGTGCTACATTGTTGTGTTCAGACAAACGACTGAATCGGTGTTTGTTAGGTATCGAATGGTTGTGCTGAGAAAGTCTGAAGTGCTGCCATCTTTCTGTCATACAACAATAACAAAACGCTGATTATAACTCGTGATATACTTGTGTATATATTTACTCTTTTTTATTTTTTAATACGATGCTTTTTGCAGTGTTAGGCAACAGCTGTTCAGTGACTTCCGACTGTACAAGCTATGTTGGTAATTCAACATGTACGTATTCGTGGTGGCCAGGGGGACGGTGCTCTTGTGCAAATAAATATGGCGAGTACTCTGATGACTGTGTTCTAGGTAAGCAAGAAAAAATATAATTCTTGTTACAACATTATTCAAAAACTCATTCAAACAGTCAATTAGAAAATCAGTATGAATGATTTGTCTACAGTGATGGATAAAATTACGTACAACTCGTTTCACAACACAATTAACATAATCTTAAGCCATGTACATGCATTTTTAAATACACATTTCCCAATATAACTAAGTATTAAGTATTAATTATGTATTATGTATGCACTAAGACTGTGAACTTCTCTTTCAGTTCTAGGAATGACTTGTACAACGTCTAGTGACTGTTCAAATAAATTGGCCAACACGGACTGCACAGGTAGTGTTTGCGCATGTGCAACAGGGTATTACACAACATCAAACAGATGCAAAATAGGTAGGCTGATACATCTATACAATCATGTACGCTTTCTGTAACGTCTAATTGAAGCATTATATTTGTCATCTTTAATGAAGTCCTGATAAACGCTGCTTGATGAATCATGTTCAAATTTATCCTGTCGATTATGTCAAGTTAGAAATGTAAGCGATTTGAGTGTAAGCCACTGTTGCAGTATTGGGTACGGGCGAATACAACTACTTAACATAATTGTTCAGATTAAAGTATACAAGTTATAAAGACATGATCCCTGATGTTCGACATTGTCAAGTCATACAACATTTGAATACCACATTTGAGAAATATGCTTTGATAGACACAATGTAGTAATTCCGACGCCTCACACTTTTCCATTCAACCTGATTGTTGTATACTTGACTCCATATTATTACACCGGAGCGCATTATCAACGACATCCGAATCATGCCCGATTGTTCGTAGCGTCAGTTTTCAGTTCCGTCGGCGCAACACTCTGGTGTAACTGATAAGCAGGAATACAACCTTGAAACATTGTACCGTACAGACAAAGTTTCAATGTTTTGCTGTATCATTGTGTTTATACAATATACCTTTATTTTCAGTACTTGGGTCAACTTGTAGTTCAGATGCATATTGCACCGGTTATGTAGCTAACTCATATTGTAACTTGACATCAACAGAATGTGAATGTGCGGCTGGCTATACACAGGATATTGCCCAGTGTGCTATAGGTAAGATACAATGTTAGTTTCCGTCTTTTTCATCCGTCCGGGCAATAATCATAATTCGACGGTTAAGGTCTCCGTTTTGAAAAAAAGTTTAAGCTAAGGTTCCACAGAGTATTTGTTGCCTCGGCGATATACTCCCGATTGAAATAAATTCGTTTCGGGAACAGGGAGAAGTTTCATGAAAGTCAACACCCGAGAGATATTTATTGATACCGCGAGTAGATCCATATCAGAAGATATTTCAATGTATAAATTAAACTTTAGCATTCTTAAAATTCGCAGTTTCGTTTATATTTTAAATGAATTAGCCCTATTTTCTCAAAATGCTCAAGGGTGACAAAATGTATTGAACCGGATTTTTCATTCCGAATGTCTTGTCTACCGAAATCAGCAAAGAAAAAAACTTTATACTACAATGCAAGGTTCGGTCATTTTGGGGGGATTTTGGGCCGGACTATTACGTCGCCACTGATGATAGCATCAATTTGTTATAAAGCTTTAGGAATGTCAGTTATTGAAATATGATATTAATGTATTATCGCAGGGGCTGGCGTTGGTTGCACGAGTAACAGTGACTGTGTGGACAATGCACAATGTTCGCACGGAACATGTTCTTGTAACACAGGGTTCCGGCAAGTGAATAAAAGATGCGACGGAGGTAACATTAATTTTATACGATGATTTGCGAGTTTCTGTTTCCTTTCAATATAAAGTTGCATTTTGTAAATGTGACACTCGTTTTGTACTGATTTTATGTAGAACATTAAGCCAAATATCAGGTTTTTTTCCATTTTGCATTCTTTAAAAAAGTTTTGTAAAACATCAAAGTGAACACCAGTACATGCTTCTTGAAGAAGAAAAAAATTATGAAATATTTAAATAATGCTGTAATTTTGCCACGGTGGTTTCTTTGAAACAAACATACATGTATAGTGTGAAAATATTCATACATATATGAATGTCGATTGTCTTTCAGTCATAGGAGGGTATTGTTATTACACGGGCGACTGTACAGCTTACGATGAAAATTCTGCCTGTATTGCATCAACATGCGTGTGTGTCCCCTTCTTCTATCCAGTTGCTTATGTTTGTACGGCATCAGGTAAAATTTTCTTACCTTATATAATTATATAGCATACGTATTCACAGTTAAGCAAAATACAAACAAGATGTGTTCAAAAACACTCATGTCCCTGGTGACCTTGACCTTTGACCTAGTCACCTGAAAACAGGTGGAGGTTGTAGTTCTGGAAGATTTGCAAGTATACATGAATTCTGAAGAACATTGACAAAAGTGTTTTCATGTTTTAGCAAGGTCAAAATTTTTGGACAGATTAACAAACAAACATACATACCAAAACATATACCCCAAATCTTTCGATACGGAGGAATAAAAATATAAATCTTACGAAAAAAATCGTTTTACTCTTGATCAATGGTACAGTAACCTATACCTGGATATATCTAGATATACATTTTATATGTATTGTATTATAAACGTTGTTACTTCCCAATGACTTGCTTAAAATAGAATACCAAGTCACGTCGTACATCTGTTTAAAACGCACACTTTTTCTGTTGGGCAATTTTCATTGAGTTGCATTTTTTAATTACTTAACTTTTCCACGGTTTACCGTTGCTTCATATTACCGACTGACGTGTCTACAATTCGCAATTCCTCTTTTGATGTTTGTTTGGTTTGACAGCAGGATCCAGATTTCTTGACGGACTGATATAAACATATAAGTCCCCTCCGCTTAAAAATCGGTAGGGGGTTAAGTGGTACTTCTAACGTCTCCCAGATTTTCTTAACAAGTTTGAAGCACCATGACAACGAGGTTTTGGTCTCAATAACCGCCCGGCCGAGACGTACTTAGTTATGTTTTAATTAAGTCGTATGTCACACTGACAAAATTGAAGACAATGACTTGATTTTGAATGCTCATCGTTGATAATGTGTTTTAATTTATTTCAGGTTGTGTGGTAACTATGGAAATCTATCTCCTGATCGCGGCATTGTGCGTCAGCATATTTCTACACACTTCCAATATGGACTAGTATTTGACAACTTACTGATAATTTGGGCATTATACTCGTTATACTTAGTCATCGGAGGTTACACCGACTTGCGATGGTGTGGATCATAATTGAACTTGGATGGCCGATTATTAGAAACAGTCACACTTGGAATAATTGTAACATTTTAAAAAAGAATTGATGTACACATATTCCAATTGGGCGTTTTGTAAATCTGTGTTGGTCTTAGGTACACAAACTTCAAAAGTGCAAGACGTAAGAGGGTAGATCAATATATATGAGGACTTTTCATCTAGCAACTTCATATTAGCAGCAAGGTTTAAAGCAAATAAACATCATTCGGAGTAAGATATCTCCGACCGAATGCCCTATTAAACTTATTTTATTCATGCAAGG
Organism: Spisula subtruncata; assembly: GCA_963678985.1. NCBI lineage: Eukaryota > Metazoa > Mollusca > Bivalvia > Venerida > Mactridae > Spisula > Spisula subtruncata. The sequence continues at coordinate 31,232,395 of OY787674.1, read as the reverse complement.
GCGCCTTTGACGTTGACATCATGCCAAGCGTCACCGTTTGCGCAGCGCATATCTTATATCTGATTTCTGAACTGATGTACAGCAAAATGTACAGGATTGTTTGAAATAAGTCATTACAAAAGCCAACTCTGGAATGTGAGGTGGAATAAAGAGTACCTAGCAAGTATAAGACACAATATCGAAAGAACCCTTTTGATCGGGAGTCAACGATTTAATGTATGGTAGCATGTTTTACTAGTCTTCGTTTTCGACAGTTACATTTGGTTCAGATCAGTCTTATTTCGCAGATTTTAACGGAAAGCGTTTTTTTGACTGTTTATCCTTGTTTAATCGACTCATCCGTTTGACAGAGACCCTACGATCACATAAACAATGGAATCATATGAACATTTAGAGCGCGAATAATACATGCACAATTTAGTCACGTCTTATTGGAGATATCGTGTGAATTGTACAAGTTCGCGTTAATTTTCGGTGTATGATGTTGCTCCGAGACGCTCGGTGGTGCGTGCGTGCTTCACATTGGTTTCATTTGTCAATTTTCGCCTTTTGTAGTGTAGTGATTAAAACATTCAGCACTATCTAAATTAATCGTTTACCAAACCCAAATTCCAATACCATTAAATTACCATTAAATTAATAAAATGCATCATTTTAATTTCTCTGGTCCTCAGTACCTGACAAAATTAAACGAAATGTCATTACTCAAACTTGCGACCAGGGAGGCATTATAAAAACGGCAAATGTAGAGGTATTCATAAAGTTCGGCAAGTTTGGAGATGTATTATTGAAAGCCAAACTCCCAGTTAAAACCTTTTTTTGGAATAATGCTTTCGAAGATCTTATTCTAATGAAACAACATACACGGAACTGGAATATTTTTTGCAATCTCTCTATATAGTGGCAAGATTCAATGTTTACAGTGAGTGGAAACAGTATTTATTACCTCAGATGTGTAAAAGCTGGTGTAATTCTAGCCGACGAATTGATAGTAATGGAGTTGTGTTATCCTTTAATGATTATTACTTCAATACCAACTTTCTACAATATCAGAATATTTTAGGTTTCATTCGGAGATGTCTAATGCAAATACATTTCTCCAACCTGGCTTTGCAAGAAGCAAATCCACTACAATCTGTATAAAAGTTTGCCATATAACAAAAGATCCAAAGTTATAATGGTTCCAATAAAAAATCGACCGAATTCTTGGTGCTAACCATCTGTTATACTAAATGGGAATTAAATATAACAGTCTGTGTACTTTCTGCAATTACTAAAAAGGAACACTCATACATATTTCCTGTGATTGTGAACATTCTTCTTCATATTGGAAGAAAAAAGGCGATGGATCAAGTGTACATGTCCCGATGCCAACAAAAACTGGTCGAATTTGGACATGCTGTTAGGGAACGACAAAATCTGATCATTTGACAATGAAAACTAACTTAATCAAATATTATGGAACCCAGTATTCTCAAAACTGCATTTTTTTTTATCACCCATATATCGATGTTTAACCATGATTATTATAACTTTATGTGTTTTATGTTTATATTCAAAATAAACGGAGGTACCCTTTAGGTGCCCGAGAAAAACGTTACCCTACTATATGCCAATCTTTGCCTTATTTACACCTACCTGTTGGACATCCCGTTGGTTCGTTGACACAAAAAAAAACGAATTGTCACGGCCCATAGTCAAAGGGAAGCGACTCTTGCAAAAGTAGTTTTTTGTGTCATTATTATTTATTATTATTATACCATATTTATATAGCCCTTTTTTCAAGTATACACACGTTCAAAAGTGCTGTACAGTCCTGACTAATACATGGTTAAAACAATATATAATGTACATAAAATATACAATTCTTATTAAAGCTATTTAATCTCCCATCATTATCATATTGCCGAAACGAAATGCAAGATAAAATTTAGGAGACATGGTATATAGAAATACTTTGCTACAATAAAATAGTGGTGTACAACGATTTGATTATCTGTAGGGGTATTAACTGAATGTAAACCTCAACTAGGACAAGGATCACGTCAAGTACCATTACCACATGTCCTTAATCCTTAAAGGAATAGTGATACTTCCTTTAAAACGGGGATGACTCACAAATGACATAAAGTTACTATCATCATATAAGTCACAAAGGTCGAAGAAATAACATACTTTCTTCAAGACCTTACCATAAAGGTCGAAGAAATAACATACTTTCTTCAAGTCCTTACCACACTTTGAAACGGGGCTCTACTTAACCCAGTAGACGGGCGTCTACTTAACCATGAACTTCAGCATGAATAAGCTATAGTAAAATAGTGCGTTTTCATGGCTTTCTTGAAGGACGGTTGTGTTTTACTGTCTCTGAGCGCTGTGGGTAGTTAATTCTGATTTTGATCAATGCCTGGCTTCTTTATCAGTGGTCTTATTCTGGAGCTTTTAAAAGCCTTGGGTACATAAGCACTTTTGAGTGATGCATTGAATATTCTTGTTAATAATGGTAGTAGTTCATTCAAGCAATCTTTTAACAGCCATGTTGGTATTGGATCATGTTCACATAATTTACAAGGGGATTTATTTATCAGTTTTCGGATTTCATCCTCTGTCGTTTTGTTGGCTTGACTTAATACTGGAGGCTATTTCAGTACGTTTTGCTTCAATTTTGTTAATGAAGAAGTCACTGAATTCCTGTGCAAGCCTTTTAGCAGGTTAACCAGTTGGTAACACAATTTCTTTTTCTTCACCCATCAGATGTTTAGTTATCTTAAATAACCCTTTCTGATCACGGCCACAGGCTTCTACCTTATCTGTTTAATAGGATACTTTGGATTGTTTGAACAATTTGTTGACTACTGAACATTGATTCCTATATTTCATGATCTATTGTCAATTTAGATTTTCGCCATTTTTGCTCAAAATTTCGTCTCAGATGTTTAACGTCGTGTAGATCTTCAGTGTACCACGGACATGAGGGTCTTAATACTATGGTTTTGGATTTTAGGGGCGCATGTTTGTCAATTAGTGATGAAAGCCCAAGGGTATATACCTCAACTAGTTCATCAACGTCTGATATATGCAGTCCACTTTCCAAAATATCTGAGGATTCGATGTCTTTTTTGAATTCATTAATGTCAATAGATTTTAACTATCTAAGATTCACTGTTTTTCTTATAGGTGCAGGTATAGCAGCGCAAGCTTTAAAAACTACTGCGAAATGATCACGAGAGGTTTTTCTACTGTTGTCAGGTAGACCAGGATCAGATATTTCTACATGTGAGACAGAAGTGTCAGTGTCTCTTGTGATTACCACATCCAATGTGTGGCCAGCCACGTGGGTTGCCCCAGTAACGTGCTGTCGCATGTCACAAGATTCAAGAATACTTGTGAACTTTACAGTTTCTAAATTCATTAGGTTATCAAGGTGGATGTTCAAATCCCGAACAACTATGATGTTACTTTCTGATGTTACAAGTTTGGCCAGAAAAGATGGCCATTCATTTTCAAGGAAAGTAATAGTTTTAAGGCTATTTTTACTAGTTGGTGGTGGTCTATACGCAACAGCTAGACGCAGAGAATAGCTCTTAATGTATACTGTGCATTCCATGTGTTCAAAAGTAGCAAAAACCTTATCATTAGTAGAAGTAAGTATTTGAATAGCTAAAGAAGTTTTGTACACAACTGCAACTCCCCACCACGTCCACAGCGAGGAACATGCTTTATTTTGTAACAAGCTCAGCAATGCAAGATTTATCGGAGGGTCCCCCAAGCCATGTTTCAGTTACAGTAACAATATCATAATCATTAGATAATATGTAATCTGAAAGGGGCAAGACTCTTGTTTTTGACTGACCTTGGATTTATACAACACACCTTTATATAAGTTTGGCCTTTACAAACAGTGATTGATTCGCATTTGATCTTAGTTAAATCATGATGTTGGGAACTATTTTCGTTTTCATGATTAGTTCTGGGATTTTCAGGATTGGTATTAGGAGATAAAGTACAAATAGGTACTATCATCCAGGTATCTGTTAGCGCAACGAACATGTAGTTACTGGTGTCGCTTTTGTTTTTGTCAATTAAAGCTTTGGTTATTCTGCAACACCCATTTCGCTCAATTATGTTATTTACAGTATTCAACGTAGCAATTTAAGGAAAACAAGTAACTCCCTAAACGCTCTGAGCTATGACTGGACATGAATTAAAAAATAAATACGAAAGAGAATAATCCGAATTATAAATGTGACAAAGAGATATTGTTTTTCGTCACTGCACTTCCTGTCGATTGCGAAGTTTCAACTAATAAATGTAACAGTGTTTGAGTTATCATCCGGGTTTAAAATATATTGGACATACGGGCAGAATCGGTGGCTTTTTCTGGGAATATAAAAACCAAGCGCTGATACAAACAAGAGGCCCATGTTTGCCCTATATCGCTCACCTGATTATAAAAGAAGCCCTGCACAATTATCACCCCAGGGCCATAATTTGAACAATCTAGGTATAAAACCACTAAATGATGCTACATACCAAATTTAAAAGATATAGGCATACAGTCCAGTTAGGATAAAAATCCAGTGACGCAGTGGAACAATCCACTAGTACGTTGTAAAAACAAGAATAAAAGCTTATAGTACCAACAGTTTAATACCAAACTAAACTCTACCTATTTACGCAATGGCTTGAATCTTTTGGATATACATCAACGATGATGTCACTGTCAGATTACTTAGCTGGACTATAGTATAGATCTAAAACATTCGTCGAAGCGTGACAAGTGAACACTTAGTATTCTATCTCTAGAGAGGTTACGCCTCGACGATTGTTGTACATCTATAGTTCTAGACAAGAAGATTTCTCTATGTTTTCCCTATATAAGTCTATGCAAAACGGTGAACCATGGCGGGCCAATTTTGGCCCTCTGGTCATAATTTGAATAATTTTGGTAGAAAACTACTATGTGATGATATAGCTCGTTAGCGACTAAGCTGGGCTCCCATAAACCTTAAATGTATTTAAAAGTAAGTATGCATTTCAATTGAAATTTGGCATAGTTCACTGAAAACCCGTTACCAACTCTGTGTTGAAATTTTAGACTTTTGTACCCAATAATTAAGTGTATACCCATTGTATCTATTGTATTTTTTTGGTATTTTAGTCAACAAATGGACTGGGGGAAATAAGCCATAACGACCAGCCAGTTAGAATAATGCTATTGTATTTTTAACAACTATAACGGGACACATATGGATAACTTTTACTTATGTCTGGTCATCAATGTGTACATAGTTGCGGCCCATCTTCTGATTGCAATGACCATTTGTACAAACAAAAATTACGATAATTTTCTTGCAAATATTTCAATCCAGTTGCTAGAGTTATATAAATAACAATAAATATTCAGGTATGGGCCTCATTATATATTTACAAAGGTCACTGGTGTGTAACTTAAGGTACAGTTATATTTGACCAGATTGCTGATCTTTGCTGTTCCGTTCACTTCAATCACCCATACGTATTTACCCTGTTTTAGACTTAAAATTTTGCATTAGAGGTGAATGCAAAGTACACTTTTCTGTGCACCAAAAAATCTCATTTATTTTATGAGAGTTGGGAAGGGTGTTTTATTAACACGTATCAATTTATGTTCTGATGGACACAGCATCTTTTAAGATATTAAAGGTAAATTTATTTGGGTCCAGCTTGGTCGCTAACGCACTACACATAACAAATATCTAAGCTCTAGGCATTGTAGTTTTTGACAAGAAGATTTTTATATGTTTTCCTATGTAAGTCTGTGTAGTCACATCAGGATGGAACTAATATCAGATTTAGAATGACAAATCTATTGATAAAAGGGTCAATGATATTATATCGAGTTTCATTTCAATCATGCAAAAGCCAGCCACGTACGCATTTGGCAATACTCATAAATCACATTGTAAAAGTTAAAACAAATCACAAGATTTCAAAATTTCACGAATTATTCAATGTAATGAAAGTACCAAAATACAATACAATCATTATTGGGTACAAATAACGTTTACAAAAGCATGGTTAAAGTTAAGACAAATCACAAGATTTTAAGATTTCAAAAGCATGGTAAAACTAGATTCTTAAACGCAAAGAAACAATAAAATACAAGAAAAATACAAATACCAAAAGCATCAAAAACATATACTATCACAAATGGCAAAAAATATTCCTAGACAATGCTGGTTAAATTAAACAGCAATACAAAACACTACAAAGTGAAACTAGCTCGCTAACCGTCGAAAAATTACATGAACATTTAAAACATTTATTCGGATCTATTTACAACCCTGAACAGCCTCAGCATAATATCAATTATAATGTTATAGAGGATGACTTCTATGATAAAGAAATTACTTTTGATGAGCTAAAACAATCGATATTCTCTCAAACCAATAACAAAAGTTGCGGACTTGGGGAAATAATCTCCAAAATATATTAACAATCGTTCACGGAAACATCACAACTCATTTAAAATTATTTAATCGTGTATTCGCAAGCGGATATTATCGCCTTCAGTGAGTGAAGGTATAAAAGCACCAATATGCAAGGGAGTTATAATATATACCTAAGAAGATCCAAAAAGTTATAGAGGAATAACCTTGATAAACGTCTTAAACAAAATTTACTCTCCAGTTCTCATGAGCGACTTACCAAATGGACAAATGATAATGACAGTATATCAAATAATCAGAAAGGCCGATTGTATATTCCCATTTCACGCTATCACTGGCAAAACGCTTAATAATAAAAAGATATACACATTACGAGTTGGTATACTTATGACATTTACACAGGGGAGAATCACGTGACCGCTATAGTGCATAACGTGTATACAATGGCGGAAAAAATCGTCGACTCGAGCCAAAAAATGCAGGTATGTGCATAGTTACAGATTGAACACAAATGCATAATAGGCGCAGAGTACCCGCATATCAAATCGATTTACTTTGATGTGTTTCGTTTCTCTGAACTATGCTTCGTTTGAGCCTGAAACTCGACACAGGTTTTTAGCGTTTTTAATTAGTACATTTCGTATACAAAACACTTTTGACTACTTATGCGGGTATTTTAAGCCAAAACGCTGATTATTTGCAATGCTTGCTTATAAATTATGATTGTCATATTATATGCATCGTAAGTGGTGACTTTGGGTAGGCTGTCTGGTACTGTAACAAAGTTAGACAAACATTTGAAAATTAATACATTCCATGAACGAAACTTTATGAGTACATTACGTACACCAATGTGTTTCATGACAGTCACTGTGTATTTTGTGCTGAAACAATTGAATGAGTATTGCGGCTGAATGTTGCTACACCCATTGCATTCTCACTGAGACGATGTAGTACGGTTTGACACATAAGCCGTCTATATCTTTCGTAATTTATGCCCGGTGGTTCGATTTTGTAAAGTGTATGTAAATTATTGTACCACTTTTGGATAAGAGATTTTTTAAATGATATCATTGCATATTGCGCTAATGTGGCATTATTTATTTAAACCAAATTACGTCAATACAAAGTGCCTATGTTAAATACGGCGATTATAACATATTGATATAATCAAAACAATATTGTATTCTCAAGACACCAGTCAGTTATTTTTTCTCGTTTGTTTACCGTATATCTACACAAGAAATGATATAGTCGTGCCAAAGGCATAGACACTATATTGTAATACCTATTTTCAGGAAACAGAAAGCTGCAGTGATCATGTGTTGTCGTTGTGGAAAAACGTAACTGCATCACTATGAAAAGAGTCATGTTGGAAAGCACCATCTCATCGGGAAATTATTCTTCAGTGTGTCTGAATACCAGCTTTGTAATTTAAGATTTTTTGACTGCTTCTAAATATAAACTGCTATTATTATTTTTGAACACTCCTTTTTTATTTTGATAGTCGTTAGTTAATACTCAGCTATCCATCGACAAATATTAAACAACTCATATTCATAGTGGTGAAGTAGATCTAATGCTACATTTTTTAAGTATTGAATATTTGCCGTGAGAATATGGGCAACACATCAGCCATCAGACTCAATTCTGTGAAATAAGAAATGTACACATGTATTACGTATTATGATCTCATAATGTCTTAAACTATATACTAGTATAATAATCTTGTTAATGATAGTGAATAATAAAATGCTACCGTCAGTTACGATGTCATCAATAATTTAATGTGTAAAAGCATAATGCGACGTCACTGAGGTCGGTGTGCCGGACGTTGTATTGTGCTTTTCTAGTATATTTGTCAATAAATAACAGTACCAAAACTAAGGCTAATAAGAACAATGCACATTGGCGTTGTATATAAGGTTCTGTTGTATTTGTAGATCCTTTATGTAGTTTTATATAAATATGCTGATTTTTTTTTAATTTTTGCTCATTTTAGGGTTTCCAAACACGATGAACCATGGACGAAATTTGAGTTTGGTGATTGAGGGTACATGCTTGCCAGTGCAAGGGCTTTAAACCTACACCAACTACAGCACCAATCTCTAAAATGGGCATGTGATTATTGAGATACAGTTTACAACCTCATATCTGCCTTGTATGACCATCAGACATCTCTTAGAGGCGATAGGAAGTATCACTGCTCCTGAAAAACTGTATATTTACAGTCAGTGGTTGAGTAAACATTAGAGAAGAACAGTGTTGCAAAACATCTAAAGAGAGTGTGTTGGGATATTACCATTTGCCTGTAACCTGTGTTAGTTACTAATACCTGGCATGATTATTCACTATTACAAAAGAACTCCATACTAACAAAGCTGATTTATTACCATGTGACCTATATTTATCGTCCCTTGTTACTGTATACACGTTACCATATCGAAAACGAGATAGTCGAGCGTCCAACTTTAGTAGGCGGTGCTCTTGTTTATTATTACAGTACATGCCCAAATCGAGTATGTTGAGGGTGTGATGCCTTCTCATTTCGTTCAGTTTATGGGTAGATCAAATTGTAACACAATGGTCATTAAGTCAACGGTTTATGTACGATCCCTTTATTGGCGACCCCTTTAAAGGTCAAGCTTGCTAAGACCTTTCACATAAAATAACAAATGGCCGAGTGGTTTCAAACATGATTTCCATATTTCTCATGTTATATTTTGTGCAATGATGTAAATTGTTTTACCAAATTTGTGATTAATATCTGTGATTTATAGCCAGTAAAGGCAAATATCCTTTATTTTGTGTTTAATATTTCCTCTTTAATACATAAAACATCAACATTTTCATTCTATGTCCATTTTGGAAGTTGTCAACATCTTGACTTTACTACATCTTGCTTTCTCCCAACGAACTCCTAACGCTCCTTTCTGCATAGAATATCGGTTGGTGGAAATTGATCCTTCTCTGTTGCTGTAACTGCATTCTTGTTTTCTTTGTTTAGCGTAAAATGGTGATTTTTGAAAACAAAATGGATGTGCCCGCTAAAATCTTATGCTGAAATTGTATCATGAGCTCTGTTAAAAAAAGGATTAAAGTATCTATGACGATTGACCTGATAACACATGGACTTATAGAAAGTGTAGCATACCAATACAAGTAGAAAACGTCACATTCCAATTATGGTAAGCCAGTATAATATGGCTGTCAAGTTGTCAATTGTAATGGGTTTAGGGGTTTACGTTGGTGTTGGTAAGTAGTGAGACAGTATTGGATAGAATGATTATTTAAAGATGGTGGAAACAACTGCTTAATATTATTTCATATCTACAATATGTGTACAACGGCTTAAGTATATATAACAGACATCCTGTTGTCTTGTAACAATAGTTTTTATAACTTGATTAAACTAAAAATTACATTATCTGTAGTTGATACGTGACATAAGAAGGCAAGCATAAACCCGAAAGTATACTTACTAATAATGCAAGTATATATGATATGACTACTTTAAGAGTTTAAGATCAAAGGTCTTACATCTGCAACATAAAAAGAAACATAAATTGTGATAACACACAATACACAGTCATGAAACACATATGTATACGTAATGTACTCATAAAGTTTCGTTCATGCAATGTATTAATTTTCAAATGTGTGTCTAACTTTGTTACAGTGCGAGGCAGCCAACCCAAATGCACCATGAACGATACATATAATATGACAATCATAATTTAAAAGCAAGCATTGCAAAAGAACAGCGTTTTGGGCTGAAAACACCCGCATAAGTAGTCAAAAGTGTTTTGGATACGAAATGTACTTCAACGCTAAAAAACTATGTCGAGTTTCAGGCTTAAACGAAGCATAGTTCAGAGAAACGAAACACATCAAAGTTAATCGATTTGATATGCGGGTACTCTGCGCCTATTATGCATTTGTGATTCAATCTGTAACTATGCACATACCTGCATTTTTTGGCTCGAGTCGACGATTTTTTCCGCCATTGTATACACGTTATGTACTATAGCGGTCACGTGATTCTCCCCTGTGATTTATCAAGTGTAACTAGGTACAACTCGGCGTTACATACAACGATACAATTGGAGAAGCATTTTGGTGTCGTCAATTACGACTCGGAACCGAGTCCTGATTTTTAGCGCCCGTCGGAGATGAGAAGCAAAATAAGTAATGACTAATATAAGTCGAACAAAACCCATGTTTGCTCTGCTCATTGTACCTGCTAACATGATTCTGCTAAACTATTGATAATCATGATTTTCTTGTTCAGCTGAAACGCTTTGATAAGAATGTATGCACATTCTGAATTTTTCCTTACAATATTTTAGGAATAGTCATCCATTTTCTCAAATGGTGACAGGAAACCAAATAATCGCTCAGACGAAACTCAGATTTGATGGAGTATGAGTTGATTTTTTTATATTTATATTTTTGTTTCAACTTCTCCTTGGAACTTAATTTCCTCTGCCCTCTTTTTAGAGTCCACCGGCCCCACTTTCCTCATTTGTATGTTGCGGAGACGCTGTATGAGATACTTTTTAATTAGGTCACTGTGCTGTTTGGTCACTATTATAAACTTTTTTTGGCATATATATTTTCGCCCGGTTTTTGTCCACTATTGTAAACTAGGTCAAGTCGCAAAAATGCCTCTTTAAGACGTATTAACGTTAGGTAACTGGCCTTGATGTTTTAAACTAGGTCACGGGGTGGTTGTGCCTCATATGGTCGCTGTTTTGGCACGGGTTCGCCGTGCAGTGCGGTCTTGGGGAACTTGGTCGGGTATTGGCTGCGTTTCATCCGGCAATAACCGCTATCATATAATTTCTTTGTGAAAGTGGATCATCCTGCATTTTATCGGCGGTGACTTGGAGTTTTAGTTGTTTCTTCGGTTTATGTGTGGGCATTGCTCAGTGTAGTTGCTAGGAATATGTAATATTATTTCCCACCCCATTCTTTCCTTGCCCATTATTTTAACTAGGTCAAGTCGTAGTTGTGCCTCTTTAGGTCGCATAACGTTAGATCACTGTCCTAAGTGTTTTAAACTAAGTCACGCCCCGGGGTTGTTGTGCCTAATTTGTTCGCCGTTTTGGGATGGGTTTGTGTGGGCATGAGGTAGTTGTGTCGTGGTGTTTCTGATTTCTGTGCTCGGCTGGTTAGGTTGGGTGCTACCTTCCCTGTCGGATTTTCTCATACCTTTTTTGGATTTCATTAGGAAACGGCAATCAAGTCCACTTATCAGTCGATGAAGTAATATAATATGTGATATACTTTTAAAATCTGATATCGTACATGCTAGCATTATAGTAAGATACAATATAATCGTATAAAATCAAAGCTACTGCACTACATTAGATTAATTGATTCAATTAACTTACTGACCTTTCAGGTTTATACCATTGTCAAGTGTTCTTTGTTTTTGACATTGTTCATGTCAATGCCCGTTGTTCACTGTAAATTATGAAATGTAGACAAGCAACTGGTATGTGTACGGTTGGTTAATAGATTAATGTACATATTACGTAAAACGAGTCCCGCTAATTTCTGCTTTGTCGTTAACAACTAACATGTTTTCATCCCAGGTGGCAATATCAGTCATAGACTTTAAAAATAAACTTTAAATTTCACTATTTTACTATGTAGTGAAAAAATGTATATTTGATGACTATAAAAGACTATTTTTTTAAGTCTATGGCTGATACTGCCACCTTCGGTTTTAATATTCTTTTTCTCTTGTCGGTTACAGATCAGGTTAATGATCTTTATCAGTTGGTGCTTACACATGATGTTGTTTCGGTGGAGATGGAATATCACACTCATTTATACAATTTGCTTTTAAAGTATCATTGTAAAGAGTAAATGTAATCGTGGGGTTTAGGCAAATTATTGCTGTTTATTTGCGTAATTTTTTTATTGGGAAATGAGGGCGCGATATCTTGATATAGTGGTCTAATGAGTTCGTACTATAAATTGTAGTGGTCAAGTGAGATTGTACTATAAATTGTAGTGGTTTTGTGAGTTCGTACTATAAATTGTAGTGGTCTAGTGAGTTCGTACTATAAATTGTAGTGGTCAAGTGAGATTGTACTATAAATTGTAGTGGTCTTGTGAGTTCGTACTATAAATTGTAGTGGTATAGTGAGTTCGTACTATAAATTGTAGTGGTTTTGTGAGTTCGTACTATAAATTGTAGTGGTCTTGTGAGTTCGTACTATAAATTGTAGTGGTCTAGTGAGTTCGTATTATATTTGTAGTGGTCTTGTGAGTTCGTACTATAAATTGTAGTGGTTTTGTGAGTTCGTACTATAAATTGTAGTGGTTTTGTGAGTTCGAACTATAAATTGTAGTGGTTTTGTGAGTTCGTACTATAAATTGTAGTGGTCTTGTGAGTTCGTACTATAAATTGTAGCGGTCTTGTGAGTTCGTACTATAAATTGTAATGGTCTAGTGAGTTCGTACTATAAATTGTAGTGGTCTTGTGAGTTCGTATTATATTTGTAGTGGTCTTGTGAGTTCGTACTATAAATTGTAGTGGTTTTGTGAGTTCGTACTATAAATTGTAGTGGTTTTGTGAGTTCGTACTATAAATTGTAGTGGTCTTGTGAGTTCGTATTATATTTGTAGTGGTCTTGTGAGTTCGTACTATAAATTGTAGTGGTTTTGTGAGTTCGTACTATAAAATGTAGTGGTCTTGTGAGTTCGTACTATAAATTGTAGTGGTCTTGTGAGTTCGTACTATAAATTGTAGTGGTCTTGTGAGTTCGTACTATAAATTGTAGTGGTCTTGTGAGTTCGTACTATAAATTGTAGTGGTCTTGTGAGTTCGTACTATAAATTGTAGTGGTATTGTGAGTTCGTACTATAAATTATAGGGAAAGGGTGCTTTACAATGTAGGTTTATTAGGTGCAAACCATTCAATGATAAAGCATTATGCTATTGCTTTTGCTAGATTTATTATTGTCGACCGATCCTTCTATAAATGGTCAGACACTTTAATCCATGATACATTGATAGCTGGGGCTTTGTATTACGACGTTTGACAGCTGAAACTGGGTATTCCAGTGGTTATATGCTCATTTTCTTGTTTAGTAATGTGTTCAGCATTGTGATGTGTAATTGCGTTGTCATTATGTTGTCTGTGTTCGGATGTTTCAATTGAGTTCTACTGTCCCTGTCCGATTTTCCTTTATGTGTTTGAGTTGTCTCGACATTTGAGGAACATGTATATTATGTAAGTCATCTAGGTATGTTCGACTGTAAAGTTAGATTGTCTTTATTTGCACTTGGCATAATAGACAATTGCGTCACACAACACCCCCTTTAATTTGTTTTTAATTACGTCGGATTAAAGGATAAGATAATTAATATCAAAACAATGTGTATATTATCTGATCCCACTAAAGCGTTATATCATTGACAGTTCAATAGTCAGTATTGTTGATTTGTTGATAAACCAAGTCTAATTATTTTTGTATTGCTTTACTAAATGGTTTTACACTCGTTTATCTCATGATTACATTTTTGGTCGCCGATGCAATACATGTTTAAAATAGAATGCTTTAAACTAATTTATATTTGCGTTTGGGGTATTTTCCCGTATTTCGCAGACAATAACGACAGTCAAATTTAGCACCACTATATTATTTTTTCGTGTCCCTTTTTTCTTTCGTCAGGATAATGAAATACCGGTAAACGAAATGTTTGTCCCGCTTAATTGCTATTTTACTAAACCCCACGAACATTTGTTTCACAAACACAATTTATTTTACAGTATGTAAAAAATAATATTTCTAATCGGTCATTCTGTTCTTAGAGATATCATTACAATTGCATAACTGCAGCGTTAGTTAGTATCATGTGATTACAATACTAGTACATTTAATTTACAAATAAATATACCACCTGGAAGTTAAGGACATATTTCTTGCAACATTCCGTTTTTAAGTTTTGGATTTTCTAAGGAAAATATGGTAATTACAATATTAATTTTGTCTACATCGTGTCTTTTTATTAAATGTGTTTTAATTTAATTCTTGGATATCATAGTACTGACTGAGTGTTGTGACTTTTAGGATCAGGTCAATAAATCAACATCTGCCACTATAACTCTATTACACTATACGATAATCTGCAATGTCAATATAAACAAAAACAACTGACCATTACATCGATTTAGGGAGAAGAGAAGTTTGTTTTATCAATTTAAACAGTTTTACCAAACTAGGTAGTAACTATTATGTCTTGGCTTCATGGAATAGATGATCGACTACCAATCTTGCGGTCCGAGTTCGATCCTTCGCCTTTTCATTTTTTCCTTTTATATCTTTTATTAAAGCACATTCATTTTATTATCGTATTACCATTTTCTTGTGCATGCCATTTTAAATAATTGTACGCAATTAGTATTGTTCACAGACGGGATATAAAATAATGTTTTATTCAATAAATTATTGACAAAGCTGTTTCTAGTGGTCATATTTGACTTGTACGATATGTTCATGTTATGAATTGTATTAGTATTAGTGAAAATAATAATTTAAAATAATGATACTTTGCACGAACGAGTGATGACTTTACATTTAATGGTCGATCTGAAAATAAAAAGTATATACGCATCTGAGGCTCGAACTTGTGTCTGCATTGTCTCAAAATCACGACATTTCCCATCGCTAAACCACTGAGCTATTTTATCAGACGACATGGATGATTACTTTTATTCACGATAAAGTCATAAAGGGAAAGAAAATATAAATTATCTCAAAACATTTTTTAGGTTTTTAATTAACGATACAGTTACCTCTATAACTATTGGCCTGTCAGTGCTCAAACATCAAAGTATAATCCAGTAACTGTTGTCGAATCGGTCACATAGAAAACGACATCGTGTCAATGTGCAAATTCAAAGCATGATTAGTTGATGCTGATTTCTATTTCAACAGCACTCTGTTCTCTTGATTATGCGTAGACATTATATTGATTTATAGAAGTATCCTCTCGAAATTAGAGTTTTAGTCTTTGTCAAAGCACATAAATATAACATTTTTTTCAATGACATATGCACAGAGTACAAAATTATACAATTTCAAAGATTGAGATAAAACAAACAATGATTTGAAATGCATAAAACTTGTTAGAACTTAATTTTAAATAAGACAAACGTTAAAAATTGTAAAAAAGGGTAAGAGACAATCAGACAGGAAAGGTAGCACTCAACCTAACCAGCCGAGCACAGAAATAAACAAGAGGGTCCAAAGGGCCCTGGGTCGCTCACCTGTTTGGCCTAGTGACCTAGATTATGGCCCAAATGACACAGTATCTAACTTGACCTAAATTTTATAGAGACAAACATTGTGACCAAGTTTCATAAAGATAGAGTCAAAATTGTGACCTCTAGTGTGTTCACAAGATTTTTCAATGATTTGGCCTCGTGACCTAGTTTTTGACCCCATATGACCCAATATCGAACTTGACCTAAATCTTATAATGATGATCATTGTGATCAAGTTTCATAAAGATAAGGTCAAAATTGTGACCTCTAGTGTGTTCACAAGCCTTTTCAATGATTTGGCCTTCAAAGGCTTGTGACCTAGTTTTTGACCCCGGATGACCCAATATCGAACTTGACGTAGATTTTATAGAGATGATGATTGTGATCAATTTTCATAAAGATTAGTCTCAAATTGTGACCTCTAGTGTGTTCACAAGCTTTTTCAATGATTTGGCCTTGTGACCAAGTTTTTGACCGCAGATGACCCAATATCGAACTTGACCTAGATTTTATAGAGATGATCATTGTGATCAATTTTCATAAAGATTAGTCACAAATTGTGACCTGTAATGTGTTCACAAGGTTTTCCTTTGATTTGACCTAGTGACCTAGTTTTTGAGCCCAGATGACCCAATATCGAACTTGACCTAGATTTTACAGAGATGATCATTGTGATCAAGTTTCATAAAGATTAGGCTCAAATTGTGACCTCTAATGTGTTCACAAGGTTTTCCTTTGATTTGACCTAGTGACCTAGTTTTTGACCCCAGATGACCCAATATCGAACTTGGCCTAGATTTTATGGAGATAATCATTGTGATCAAGTTTCATAAAGATCAGGCTAAGTTTGTGACCTCTAGTGAGTTCACAAGGTTTTCCTTTGATTTGGCCTAGTGACCTAGTTTTTGACCCCAGATGACCCAATATCGAACTCGACCTAGATTTTATAGAGATGATCATTGTGATCAATTTTCATAAAGATTAGGCTCAAATTGTGACCTCTAATGTGTTCACAAGGTTTTCCTTTGATTTGACCTAGTGACCTAGTTTTTGACCCCAGATGACCCAATATCGAACTTGACCTAGATTTTACAGAGATGATCATTGTGATCAAGTTTCATAAAGATTAGGCTCAAATTGTGACCTCTAATGTGTTCACAAGGTTTTCCTTTGATTTGACCTAGTGACCTAGTTTTTGACCCCAGATGACCCAATATCGAACTTGGCCTAGATTTTATGGAGATGATCATTGTGATCAAGTTTCATAATGATCAGGCTAAATTTGTGACCTCTAGTGTGTTCACAAGCAATTGTGAACGGACGACGGACGACGGACGGACGGACCGACGGACGAAGAGCGATCACAAAAGCTCACCTTGTCACTTTGTGACAGGTGAGCTAAAAAAAAAGCACAATACAACTACACTGAGCAATGACCACAAATACGCCAAAGAAACAATCATTAATCCAAGTCCCCGCCGGCATAAACGCAGGATGACCCAATTTCACAAAGAAGTTATAGAATAGCGGTTATTGCATGAGACGGAATGAACGCAGCCAGGACTCAATCAAGTTCCCCAAGGACTAATTGGTATTGGAACGGAAGAACTTTTTTCTTGTTCTCTTTTGTTTTAGTCAGCGTGGTGTTCTGTTGAGTGTTGCCTTCCAAGGCCGATTTCTTATTACTACGTTTTAAAAGTGTAACTTTCTTTTGTATTACTAGTATTTTTCATCAGCAATATTTTTAAACAACTTCTGAGAGGTTTTGATAAATACATTGTTCAATTTCAGACTTACGGAATTTCTCTTACTCTTTTGGTTTGGTGCTTGATGACTGGAATACATGTTGTAAAAACACAAACACGTAAGATGTGTGCATTTGTGTGTGTGTCAATTTCTGTCAACTTGGCAACTAATTAGTAAATTAACACATTTCACTAACGCACTAACGATATGACGACATGTTGTCGAACATACACACGGGTAACTGAACATCATTGATCTAGACAATCTGAAGACGGAAATAGGTATATTTGTTCTAAATTACCCAGACATAAAAAACAAAAAATCACTATCAATATTTTTATTAACTAATTATATTCATATATCGCAATGCTTAAACTACTTTCATTCCAAATTTTAATAGTTAACAAGTTATACTATTAAATGTGCAAATGTAGATACTGTTTCCCAAATTCATTAAAGCTAGAGACAAAGCAAAGCAAACTGGTTATAACATTTTATTTAAAGAATTGAGGGAACATGTTACAAAATTATCATTTGGTGGGAAAAAAGTCCTTCTTTTCGAATTCAATTACCGAAAACAAAAATAATCCGAAAGCTCTTTGGAAAAACCTTACAGGTCTTTCTAAAAACAGAGCAAGAATTTGAATTACCAGAAATCTCACTTGAATTCGAAGAAAAGGAACTTAAAACTCTTGACCCTTGTAAATCCACTAGAGTTGCATTGGGCCAAAATTTCTAATGATAGGGTATGACATGATATCTAAACCAATACTATACCTTTTTAAACTTTGCATTTCTAAGTCAATTCAAAATGGCAAAAATAACACCTATCTTCCAAAAAGGGTCAAAGTCAGAAGTTAACAACTACAGATCTATTTCTATCCTACCAGTTCTTTCTAAAGTATTTGAAAGACATGTATCAAATCACTTAAAATATTTCTTGATAAAAACAATCAAATTAGTAATCATCTATCAGGCTTCCGAAAATTCCACTCATGTGAGACAACATTCATACACATGATAGACAATTGGATTGATTCCATAAATGATCATAATGTTGTTGGAACTGTGTTCTTAGATCTAACTAAAGCATTTGACCTTACTAATCATGAACTACTACTTATTAAACTAGAGTGATATAAGCTAAGCTCTAAATCAGTTAACTGGTTCTCTTCATATTTAACAAACCGTTTCAAAAAGGTTAACATATCAGGTCAGTTTTCAGATGCGAAAGGTATCAATGCTGGTGTTCCACAAGGATAAGTTTTAGGACCCTTACTTTTTATTATCTAAATAAATGATCTTCCCTTTATCAACATAATAATATAAACATCGACATGTTCGCTGATGACACAACATTGTCTTCTTCAGGGTTAACATTCAATGACGTAAAATCGTCCCTCCAAGAGCAAGTTAATAGTACAGAACAATGGTACCAACAGAACGTTATGTTACAAAATGCGCACAAAACTAAAGTTATTTATAATGCTGCATCTCACAAAAACTAAAAGATAGAACTGAACATAGTGATTCAAATATAACTCTTAACAATCAAGTTCTTACGAACTCCAAAGAAGAAAAACTTCTTGGTATAAAAAAAGATCAAACTCTAGCATGGAAAAGTCACGTTGATCATGTTCTTAAAAAATGTAATTATCGTTTAAAATTACTTCTACGCATCAAATATTGTCTCAATCTAGACTCTCGTAAGCTTTTCTTCAATGCATATATCCTGCCCCATCTTGACTATTGCAGTACAATTTGGGGATCATGTGTAAAGGAACTCATAGATAAATGTTACAAATTTCAGAAACGGGCAGCTAGAGTTATTCTAGATAAACCATATGACCACCCGTTAGATGAATTATTCATGAAATTAAACTGGTTGAAAATTGACGAATGAATAATACATAAAAAAGCTATTTTAATGTATAATTCAATGCACAATAAAGTTCCAAAATATATAAGTGATAATTTTTTATTGAACTCTAATCTTGGATTAAGATCAACAACAAATGAATGGTTGTTCCATCCCCAAATATGGAGTTCTTTAGGAAATAATTTTCCTACTCAGGAGCTTCTATTTGGAATGAAATTCCATTACATATTAGACAGACAGAGAACATCAATTAATTTAAAAGACAATTCTTACAATTACAAAGTGCTTCAATATGATTGTTTATAGGGCCTACCTATATGAATACTTTTGTATATGATGTACTCGTACATTTGAAAACATTATTCTTCAAAATTGAAATTGATTATGTATACACTACTCGTATGTACAAAGTTATTTATGTATATGCTGTTGTCCATTTATTTGGATAATTTTACCAAAATGACTATTTAGAACATATGCAAGAGTTGAATTCAACTAAACACGGTTTTCATGAGAAGGCACGAAATTATGAGACAGAGGTAATATATGATTTAATGCTTTAATAACATATGTGTTTTCATATTCTGATAATTTCATAAAGTTATATGTGATACTGTTTGTATTTTCATCATAATTATGTTTGTATATTATCGTGGAATTAATGTATATATGTTCTTTACGTAGACCAAATCGAAAATTGATATATCACTAAATATGTTATCTACTATAAATAAATTCGTTACTTTCTTACAAATCGATTTATAGATGATTGATATGCATAAAGCCATTGTTTTATGAAAAAACCTGCACCAAAGTAAAATAATGATAATAATAAAGACTTTGTTTATAGAGGCAACATAGTTAGTCATTTGCAAAATCGTCTCTACGAGCCTCTGACCGGCTCGTGAATTTATGTACAAATGGACCTTGAAATCGGTTTTATTTTCAACAATATAGTTACCCGTGATCATACACGCATGCGGAGTAAATCATTTAAATAGCGTCCCTATTATGTTTGTTCCTTGTGTTAGTATTCAAATATACACTGTAGCTTGTTTGTTCATTGTCCGTTCATTTTGTATCATCCTCACCGGATTCTGTGTATTTTTTCTTTGACTTAATCGATTCACTTGGTTTTGTTAATTCATGAATTTTGTAAAGGATCTAATTAACAGTATATCTACCAGTTGTTGCATAATGACCTTTGTTCGATTATGGACGTGGTTACATGCTATTGCATTATGTTGTCACCAAAAAATAAAATAATGAATGGTTAATTTCTATCTAGTTGTATTCATGGCGTTTCAACAACCCAAAACATCCTGAGCCGTGTGGTAGAATAGTACTTTTAAGATATTTTACGCGTCCTTGCAATATTTGGTACCGTTAGAAATCAAAGGCTATTTGGAATGATGCGTCTAATATAGCGATTGTATCATACATGATTCGTCAAAGGTTTTGGTCAAATTAAGGCGTTTAAACGTTGCATTGTTCTACGCAAGTTAAATCATCGGGTACAATCTGTTCTCTTCGGTGCAATATGTTTGCGTGTTTCGTTCAGGTTTTGAGATATAATGAAATAATGATTCTGTTCTTTTAACCCGAGTAAAATATATCGCATGGTTTGATTAAATGTATCCTTAAAAGTATCTAACTAAGATAAATGATTTGATCAGCAGAACGAATAGTTTTCAGATCCTAGTGGCTAAACCTCTTAAACACTTTCATTTTATGTTTTAAAATAGCACCTTTAAGCGGCACTACAATAACTATCCCGCTTGATCCAACCAACTCAGGAAGTGGTTCAACAGGATCGACTACTACGGCGGGGGGTAAGTTTGTGTTACCTTTCTCATTCAGAAAATTATTATCCTTACAAAGTTGCCGTCCTACACACAATCAGCACATCTACTTTCGTTTGATTCGTTGACGGCATATGAAATATGGTTGCATGTTTGCTATTACAGAATATAGAAACTCAAAATAATCAAACAGGGGACAAAAGTCAAAGAAACTTGCCAATGTGCCCAAATCAGCTTTACCTGTTACGGCGATTATGTTTCATAATTACATATATTGAAACACATAAAAGCATTATGCAATTGTAAACACCACCAGTTTACCCTAAAATGCCACAGACAACATCCACAATACAATTTTGGTTCCTATGAATTTGCAGTTATCGTCTATAATCATTATTTGTGTTGCTTGATACGTGCCAACGTTTAGTATTTTTACCATTTATATTTTATATTCCTACTAAAGCACCAGCTTCCACCACTTCACCATGGACATTGTTGTATTATACTACAACAATACCGCCTGACCTAACAGGAAGCATGACAACGGGTTTGACAATACCGCCTGACCCAACAGGAAGCGGTGCAACAGGTACTACAACAACGCTTGGCCCAACAGCTGCAGGAAGCACGACAACCCGTTCAACAACAACGCTTGGTCCAACAGCTGCAGGGAGCACGACAACCGGTTTGACAGTACCGCCTGACCCAAAAAATCCAGGAAGCGGTACAACCGGTTCGACAATAACACCTGGCCCAACAGCTGCAGGGAGCACGACAGCCGGTTCGACAACAACACCTGGTCCAACAGCTGCAGGGAGCACGACAACTGGTTTGACAACAACACCTGGTCCAACAGCTGCAGGGAGCACGACAGCCGGTTGGACAACAACACCTGGTCCAACAGCTGCAGGGAGCACGACAACTGGTTTGACAACAACACCTGGTCCAACAGCTGCAGGGAGCACAACAGGTTCGACAACAACACCTGGTCCAACAGCTACAGGGAGCACGACAACTGGTTTAACACTGCTTGACCCAAAAAATCCAGGAAACGGTACAACAGGTACTACCATAACGCCTGGTCCAACGGTTTCCAATACACCGCCTGACCCAACCAATCCAGGAAGTGGTACCACTGGATCGACTACAACAATAGGCAGTGAGTTCTAATTATCGTTCTCATCCAGGCGAAATATTGCTAATGTTAAAACTTATGTCCTGAATATAATCAAGCTTTACAGTTAGGTCTAAATGTCAAATTAGACCACGCATCCCTTTCAGAAATTTGCATTCGCTAACCATTGTGCCTTACTTGCACTGAGCCGTAACATTTTACACGCTGCCAGACTTTTGTTTTTTCTCGTCTGCCTCCCAAGCGTACTTATGTCCCCTATATTTGATGATAGCGTATATTGCTGTCGGTCTGTATACCAAATGGTTTCAGGCTACTACGGCCTCTACTGCAACTTCTGGTATGTTTTTTTTTTATTTTGTTGACTTATTTTGAGTAGAAACTCTGTTCTAGTGTTTACATAATAACCATTTATTGGTCGCTTGTGTTACATGTCTGACACGGTATTTGTTCGAATATTAGCACGTTTCATCATATTGATTGACAGCATACGTTTGGAGTTAATCTTATGCTTTGTCCTGTTTTATCATCTTCATCGTCAAGTTCTTGGTAGCATCATATTGATTGACAGCATACGTTTGGAGTTAATCTTATGCTTTGTTTTGTTTTATCATCTTGATTGTCAAGTTCTTGGTAGCATCATATTGATTGACAGCATACGTTTGGAGTTAATTTTATGCTTTGTCCTGTTTTATCATCTTGATTGTCAAGTTCTTGGTAGCATCATATTGATTGACAGCATACGTTTGGAGTTAATCTTATGCTTTGTCCTGTTTTATCATCTTGATTGTCAAGTTCTTGGTAGCATCATATTGATTGACAGCATACGTTTGGAGTTAATCTTATGCTTTGACCTGTTTTATCATCTTCATTGTCAAGTTCTTGGTAGCATCATATTGATTGACAGCATACGTTTGGAGTTAATCTTATGCTTTGTTTTGTTTTATCATCTTGATTGTCAAGTTCTTGGTAGCATCATATTGATTGACAGCATACGTTTGGAGTTAATCTTATGCTTTGACCTGTTTTATCATCTTCATCGTCAAGTTCTTGGTAGCATCATATTGATTGACAGCATACGTTTGGAGTTAATCTTATGCTTTGTTTTGTTTTATCATCTTGATTGTCAAGTTCTTGGTAGCAATTAAGTTTAAATATTTGCATTCGTAGCAACTAACTTAATTGTGACTGCAGGAGATGTATAATCTCTCATAACTGTTCACTCTATGGTTTAAGTATTACGATTATGATTATCAACTCCAAAGGCTTTGACCATAGTCAATCAATTTGAAATGCCGAATATAACGTATACCTGTAATTCGTTTTCTTCATTTGCACTAGGTTCTGTCCCACCAACTGGGTCTGCTCCGAGCACGCCAACAATAGGTAAGTTTATGTTTTAATTCTAAATATTTAGATAAGAAACACAGTTTTGTGTGTCAATTTTGTAAGACAATTGGTCGTGTAGGTAAAAGATATTACACGGTTTATATACTGTTTCTGCTTATCTGTCTGTCCGTAGACTTGTTAATGCAATTCCTCATGCAGTTTTTTCAGGCTTGCCTTCAAACTTTTACGCATGAACAAACTGAATATATACATATGTTTGACGGACGGAATGAGCGCAGGTATAACACATTACTCAGGCCATCCAAACTTAGTCTAGTAACAATCATGCTTATATCGCACATTTCGTATTGTTATTTGACAGTGTTTGACACTAATTGCTACGTCTTTTTTCTCTATTGGACTGTGATGTTCTGACATTCAGTGAATTGCAAGTTCAACATAAGTTCAAAATAGTTGCAAGCATACAAGCTAACTTCTTTATGACTTTAGAAGATATATACATTTCGCACATAAACTCTAACCATCGGTTAATTAATTCTTCAAATTAAGCTCATCAGTTACAACTGCTTTGATCATATTCGCTCAAAGTACAGGATGTATGTTATATTTATTATTTATTTTGTCATTAACTACCGTAAAGCTGGTTATTTCTGCGGGGAGGAAATTTCTGCCAGTCTATGGTCCAAGATCAATTCGCAGAATTAAATCTACACATAATTTTATCACCCGTAGAAAATTTTCACGCAGAATATTATCTCAACTATATAAAATAATAATGGGTAATCACAATTTAACTTGAATATAGTATAGATATTTGCAGTTTGTCTAGTGTTAAACCCATTTTTGGGACAAAAAACGCAAAATATTACAACTGCAGAAATAACCAGCTATACGGGTATACTCTTTCAACAGAGTGCATCTAACATTTGCATTACTTTTATAGCAGGTAATGATTCAACAGGCTCTACTATGAGTACTCTGAGTACTCCGACAACAACAATAGGTATGTTCATATTGTAATTCTCAACATGTCTTGTTAAGAAATAATGTTTCATTGTGTAAAATATTAAACTAAATGTAAATAGTCTGCATGTATATAAAAATACTGCATGTATATAAAAAAATCAACTTAAGATTAATAGTCGCCTATGTAACACAATTTACACGGTATCAATACTGAATACTGCATGCATATATAAATGAGTCATTTATTTGATCTAGTTATTTTAATTGTAAATGATTCTCCTGCATTTTAACAACTTCGCAGTAAGATGTTATGACCGCACTAATTAGCCTGCAATATGTTGTTTTTGCAACGTTATAAGTTTAAAAATCATAATTAGTATATTGGTCATATTAAACATTCAATGCATAATAATATATACCCTACACCAAAGGGCTACCATCTTTGCTGTCTATACGTAATGTGTCAAACACTGACGAAACATTTTCATCTACAACAGGTCCCAAACCGACTCCTCCTGGCTCTACTGTGAGTTCCCCTACGACAACAGCGAGTAAGTTCATTGTTTAAAAGTATTGATTTAGTGCTAAAAAATACCACTTGGTGAAATTAAATGGAATATCAGAAAAAGTACCAGATTCGGTATTAATAAAGCGTCTTAAGTGAAAACTTAAAATTTTGTGTATCAGCTAAACAGGAAAACCTTTATTAACAAATATTAACATTGTTTAGATGCATTATGTAAATAGCTACAGTAATCCTATAGAAAACATAGACCATTTTTCGTTTTTTTGTGAAATATTGGCATCTCAATATTTTAACTAAAGTCAAAATATTTAAGTTTTCACTTAAGATGCTTTATAAATTCCGACCCTGGTACTTTGTCAGTTTGTGTCAACAAGTCACCATACATATGCCCTACAGAGTGCATGTCTCCAAACTATGCTCTTAGTCTTCTTATTCATTTTGACATTCTGATAATTTCATGATATCAACTTTTTGAAAAATTTACATCATTCGCACTAGATAAAAAAAATTGTGAATATAATTTAAATATACCAGTATTTTATTACTGAAATCTAAATATTTCAATGCTTACTATAAAGCTGTTCAGTACATGTACTAAGAGGGTTTTGCTATACACTGTTAATAGCTAACTATATGACTATATAAATTTTTCCTACATTAGGTACTAACCCGCCAACTACTACAGTTTCTACAACAACTTCAGGTATGTTTATCCTTTAATAAGTTCATTGATTAATTAAGAAATTCTGTTCTACGCTGCAAATTATAGCACAACAACACAGACGTTGTGGTTATTTACATGTAAATGAACCATTTTGGACGCTAAAATATCTCTTCATTGTTATTTAATTACATATATGAAAAAGGTGAATATCCTGAATCTTGGTCTAAAGGAATAAATGTTCCAATATACAAAAAAGGCGATCGAACCGATCCTGCAAATTATCGTGGTATAACTCTTGTTAACATAATGGCTAAAATATTTTCGCTTGCTCTCCGTAATAGAATAAATGCTTGGTGTGAAAATGAAAATGTTTTTAATGACACGCAATTTGGTTTTAGAGATAATCACAGTACCACAGATTGTATTTTTATTTTGCATACTATTATTCAAAAAGTCCTTTATAACAAGTTTAAATTGTATTGCGCGTTTGTAGATTACGAAAAAGCGTTTGACACGGTTAACCATGAAGCATTATTGATAAAACTGGTAAAATCTGGTATAAGTTGCAAAATGTTAAACATGGTAAAGGCAATATATCTGAATGTTAAATCTTGTATACGCAATAGTAAAAATATGAGCACTTCAGAACTTTTTGATGTCACACTTGGGGTAAAACAGGGGGAACCACTAAGCCCTCTATTGTTTATTTTATTCATCAATGACATAAATGAGTCCATGAATTTTGATAACCTTACCAATAAAGACATAGAACTTTTATCTTTATACATGCTACTATTCGCTGATGATATTGCTCTCTTTACTACTGATCCAAATAGCCTTCAACGATTATTAGACAATGTACATGCATATTCTAGTAAATGGGGTTTAAAAATTAACGTTAACAAAACGAAAGTATGTGTATTTCAAAAACGAAAATCAAGGCAAAACTTTGTATGGACTGTAATTGGCGAAGATATCGGTATTGTTGACTCTTTTACATATTTAGGAATTAAATTTCACTATACAGGGAGTCTAAAACATGCAGTGCAAACATTGTATGAACAAGCAGACTTAATATCGATGTTAAAACCAAATTATCTTTGTTTGACTCTCTCATACTTCCTATTATATTATACGGTTGTGAAATATGGGGTATATATAACTATAAAGACATTGACAGACTGCATCTTAAGTTTTGTAAATACTTGCTCGGAGTAAAATCCCAAACATCAAATGTAGCGGTTTTAGGTGAATTAGGAAGATATCCACTATCTACTATATGTAAGGAACGAGCACTTAAATATTGGACTAAAATAATGAAAAATCCTAGCAACCCTGTTCATTCCTTTTTTATTGATCAGGTACAAAATATACACATTGTTCATAATGATACATGGGCTTTTGCAGTTAAATCATTATTAGATAATCTCGGTTTCGGTTTTATATGGGATACGTTTAATGTAGATACTAATTATATGCCTTTGTTTAAACAACGTCTTAAGGATCAATACATATAGGAATGGAATACAACTGTTACAAACCAACCAAAACTTTATTATTATAGATTGTTTAAAAGTGAATTTAAATATGAAAAATATCTGGATATTATTCAAAATGATAAAATTCGAATAGATTTAACAAGATTAAGACTCAGCTCAGACACATTGGAAATTGAAACTGGTAGAACTACTAATGTAGATAGAATTGATAGACTTTGTAAATGCTGTAATCAAAACGTTTTAGAATCTGAATACCATTTTATCTCCTGCTGTCCATTATATCACGAATTAAGAAACAAATATTGCAAAAATGTATCATTCCCATCATTATAAAAATTGGTAGATTGCTTTCAAGTCAGAAAAATAGGACCATAAGAAATATAGCAAAATTTATACACCATTCATTACTTTTAAGACAAGAAAAGCTTAACATTTTACCTGCTTCTTAAATATTAAATTTTGTATGTAAATTGTATGTTTGATTTGATAAATTGTGTTTTGTTATTTTGCATGCTTTGTGTTTATATTTATGTATATGTGACCTTGTATATATGTTTTGTTAATGGCGAAAGGCATTGCATAAATGCCGATTTGCTAATAAACTTTAACTTGTTATAAGTTGTTATTTATGTTGTCATAATTAATTTCTGCCTTTCTTGGGGTGTGTCCCCAATACACAGTAGAACACAAATAGTGTGATAACCTTGATGTTATTGTCCGCCCATGGTTTAATTATAATGACAATTATACGTTAAATTAATGTCAACCACATTTATCTAAAATAACGGCGTTTTGACGTTAAGCAAACTAGCTCCAACTTGTGACGCGACGTCACTGCAATGAATATCAATTGTTTTGTCATTGTTAACTTTACCTCCCTTTATGGCTAATTATGCACAAAATTAGAAGTCCACAGTGTGGCATTCATTGCGGAGTGAGCATATAAGGCACCCTTGAAGCATCCATTTAATGGGGGGTGGATGGATTGTACTATTTGGGACTCTTTCGGGTGTGGCTAGGCGCTGCCACCGTAGCTGTGTGGCTCTGGTTTGTGCCCTACTATTTACTGTTTATATGATATAATCGATTGTGTAACGTTGGCTCTCGGTGGTAAGGACGGCCATGTTGGTTTGTGTTGAATGTACGGGATTGATCGGTTTCGATTTCATAGCATAACTGTTTAATCAATGACGATGGATTTGTGCATGGAAGTAGTTTTAGCAATACTTGCATATGCATATACTTCAGGCAATTTTAGAATAAATATACTACTAGTATTATAGAAAAATATATGTTTTACAAAAAAGTGTTTTCCCGTTTTACTCTTTATCTTTACTCTTTAAAACTATTCCGTTGAGTTTTTGTATGATTCGGTTACCTGTGATTTCATGGAAATAAACTGTATCTCAAATTATACCGGTATTCAATGTTCGTTATTTTATCAATTTTCAGGACGTACACAGATGACAACAACAGCTGGAGGTATGTATAAGTTTAAGTAAAACTCAAATTTGTAAGGTCCCTTTTTAAATTTAGTGCTGTAATTCAAATGTGACTAATGCGAAGTTATGACACTAGACAAAATACTCCCGATCATTAGCTTAACAAAAACCAGGATATCGGATATTTAAAACGAAACTTAACTTCAAAAAGTGAATACAGCATGACTACAACTTATAAGGCCTAACTATATCCATTAAATTTGTCTGCAAAAACACCTAACTCAAAGCATTTGAAATGGATTCAACATTATGTGGACGCCCGGTTTTCATTGATACTTCTGTGTCACCAGCTGCAGTTGTCTGTCCACATAAAAAATCGTTATAAATCCTGACGAGACGAATAAACCGCTACTGGTATATAATTTCTATTTTCAGTTTTGGGTTCAACATGCTTGTCAAATGCCGATTGTTCGTCGGTAAATAATGCTGAATGCTCGGCTGGTGTGTGCACTTGTATTTCTTATTACAGGCCAGAATCCGACACATGCATAAAAGGTAAAAATACGCCATAATGATGTTAGCTTGTCACGTCATGACATGTTTGCATAAAATGGTATTGGAAATCATTGAAAAGTCATTCTAATCCGTGTATATACAAATAAATTATTATAATGAAGTTGGCAACAATTTGATTTGACTCTTCGGATCTTTATTTCTGCAAACAATTCCAATAATAGCGATCAGAAGCATATGTTATGAATGACATCGTCTAGTCTACATGGTAATGACGCCATGGCCAAAAAAATGCAAAATAAATCACAAAAGTCAATTCAGTTCTTCGACGTGATACTAAGTTAGAATTCATTCTTAAGCACGCGAAATTTTGGTCGCTAACTGTATTTATTTTAAAAAACCGCATATAAATTGAGTATGTTGTTTGCTTTTCTCTTCTTGGCATAGATGACATACGAGAATGTAAACAATGTTCTTCACGGCTCTGCTCATTATGCATCGGTCAGTTGCATCCACGGCCCCCACCCCCGCGAATGGACCGGGATGTTTTATATTAGTGTTTGTAAAACCTCGGCCCTGCAGGGGACAGTTGATGGTAAAAACTTCGGTATTTCCCAGGGCCCCTGGCAACTAAATATTGTCCACGGGATATTGGTTCGGCAAAAACATTTCCAACATATCCCTAGCCGTGTGGGGGAAGCTGGAAGGTAAAACCAAGCTCGTACCCCCGACAGTCCACAGCCCATACCCGGGGTTGAGGGGCGTGGGTACAACTGACTGGTGCATAATGTATTTGGTTTTAAACTTATATCCCCAACTTGATATAAATGGCTGGTTCTCAAGTAAGGTGTAACATGAACGTTTATATGTGGTGATTACAAGGGTATCCCCAAGCAGAATTGTTTTGAGGTTACAGATTCATCAATACCAGAACAACTTTCACATACTAGGTTGATTACTTTTGAATGTGAGTTTTACTAATGTGGAGTTTCCATCAACTGCTTTTGTCTCGTGCATGGACATGTAATACCTCGCACGATTACTCAAATGTTTTGTTTCAAAAATACTTCAGTGTTAGGAAACAGCTGTTCAGTGACTTCAGACTGTACAAGCTATGTTGGTAATTCAACATGCACGTATTCATGGTGGTCAGGGGGACGGTGCTTTTGTGCATATAAATATGGAGAGTACTCTGAGCACTGTGTTCTAGGTAAGTATTAGGGCATTCCTATAACATTATAAATTGCATAGTATAGAGTAAAGCTCAAATCAACTCTTGTTATAACAATCATGTTTGAAACTTGTTATGACATAATGTCGAATATTGCAAACGGCCTAGTACGTCAATAATACTAGGGGTTGCTTTTTCGAAGAGTTCAGGGGAGCAAAAATGGTACACGATCCCCCATACTTGATGCTCAATATTAACGAAATTTAACATGGCGTTATGTCTTATCAGCATATATTTGTTGATAATGCAAAGTACATGTACATGTTTGAGCAACAATGTTCACAATCGGTATAGACAAATTAATTACTAGTACATGTATACGTGTTTATATGTTTCTTGTGTGCATTTTTCTGACACGTGTCTTACATCACAAGTATTAACAGTTGTGTTGTGTTTTGCATGTATTAAGGACGTTTCCTTCAGTACGTTTTACCAATGACTGTACGCAAAAATAATCTGGATCAATATTTAAAATAAAATTGTATGTCGTAGTGCTATTTAAGTGCAACGGGCCTTCTGCGACACCACTTTTCAGGAAAATGACTAAATTTGTGAACATGCTCTGATGTATGAAACGCCCTTAATGTGTCGAACGTACGATTTATGATTATAATGCGGGTATTTCCATTTCTCTTTCAGTTCTTGGAATGGCTTGTACAACGTCTAGTGACTGTTCACGAAACTTAGCCAACACGGACTGCACAGGTAGTAATTGCTCATGCGCCACGGGGTATTACACGACGTCAAATAGATGCAAAATAGGTAGGCTGATATATACTGTTTGGGGTATGGGTTGTTTCGGAGATGAAATGTTGGTTATATGTTACAAGAACAAAATCAGAAAGAATTTTTGTACAAACAACAAATAAATATATTTGGACAAATGTAACATTTAGTCTGCTTGGTTAATGATTTCATTATAAACAAATTAAGCCGCATTGATTGTAAATCTTTTCAAACTAAGTGAATAAATGAGTTAATATTGTCCCAAAACATTGTAACGGCATAAATATCTGAAGTGTATAAACGAGACAGTGCCAATTTGTTCTCCACGTTCTATAAACTGATGTCCCAATATCCAACAGCTGTTTCTGAATTCATATGAGGTATATTAATTGTGTACATCCTTTTCGTCGAAATTTGGCAGGATAATAATGAAAACACCTTTTCTAACCAGAACAAACGTTTATCATTGACTTTGTGTATTCATTTTCAGTTCTCGGATCCAGCTGTAGTGCAGATACCTACTGTACTAGTTATGTAACTAATTCATATTGCAATACGACAACCTCTGTATGTGATTGTATGCCGTACTTTACGCAGGATATCGCCCAGTGTGCTATAGGTAAGAATCTACTAGAGAAATTGTTGATAATTTCAGTTGATACATTGTTTTCAGACGCATGCTGTGCCGTAAGATGTAATACATGTATTGCTGTTCGGCATTTTAAAGAAATTTCTTATAATGTTGGTTTTGAGCTTAAATTGGATCTAGTTCATTTTTTGTGAGCATGTAAATGCAATGTTAAGTTTGAAAAGCCTAACAAGGGGATATGAATGTATGACTGGAGCTGTCAAATCGGAAAGTTGGGCAGTTTTTACCAGAAGAGCAAGAAAAATCCTTATAATTGTTGACACATTCAAATTCAGTCTTATCGATGACTGTGGTCCAGTGATGAATGTAACACATCAATCTGACCAAGGAAGGACATACTTATGACAGCAGTTTTGATTTACCATCACATGGAGACGTGTCAGTTCTTTGTTGAAAGTTCAGTTAGACCTATATACCGACCGGTGGCGGTTTTACAATATTGATCTTTTCTAATTTGAGAATAAGGATAGTCATTTATATCGCATGTTAATTCACAAACGTTTAATGTTGTGTGCTCTCATTTGTTGTCCTTGTCCGTAAGTCAAGTAAGATCAATATTGAATACTATCGTTGGCGATTTTGGCGAACCAGGTGTCGCGAAGTGTTATGAGACGGCATTAATCTCGTATGAAACAATCAAATCCACTCTAAACTTGTTTAGTGTAGTACAACTGCCTATTCTTGTACTAGCGTATACTGAATTTTAAAATTTACACAGGAGCGGGTGTTGAATGCACAAGTGACAGTGAATGTGTGGACAATTCACTCTGTATCAGCGGAAAGTGTAAGTGTACACCAGGATTCCGGTTACTGAGTAGCAAAAGATGTGAAAAAGGTAATAGCATTTTTATGTTAGACAATATACAATGCATATCTTGCGATCGTTTTCCTTGTTATTTGTAAAAGACATTTGTTCTGACTGCCAACAAAGTATTCTTGATGAAATAACTGTCTGTGTACGGAATGTTTCAAGGTTGTCTGGAAACAAGTGTGTTAGGTATTAATATATTTAATAACGTGGCCCTGTTTAATAAAATTAGTTTATGTCTTCCTACACATACTCGTACACGGCTTAGAATGAGAAGATCGTAACTACAAAATCAATATATAGAGAAAACAAGAAAAACTGCCTGATAATCACTCATTACGTGTGGTAAAACAAGCTTTGTCACCTTCAGTTTGGTCAGCATGACAAGTTCAGATTTTCATGAAAATAGGATCATAAGTTTCAAACAGTTTTTTTTCTTGTGTTCTCAAAATACCTTATTACCTTATTCTTAGCCAACGAATTGTTGATTTGCCTAATTTTCAGTTATTGGTGGACCTTGTAGATACACAAGAAATTGTACGTCGATAGATGAAAATTCCGTCTGTATTGCAACAAAATGTGCATGCATACCATTTTACTATGACCTAGGAAATGTTTGCACGCAATCAGGTAACATCTAAAATTTACTAGTATAGTGCAGTTGTCACCTTTCTGAATGATTAACTGCATGAAATAGAAAGTCAGGAGTATGGCATTCATTATGGGCTGAATATAATTATACTTTTATGCTTGAAAAATCCCCTTCATGCGATAATGATGGTTCGTTTTATGTTTGACGCATGCGTTGGTGGCTAGGCGCTATCACCGGTTCTGTTTAGCTTTAAATGTTTTGGTAGTTCACTGTGCATGGTGTTTGTAAAGTAGTTTAAGTCGCAGTTATGCCTCGATTTGTCGCGTTTGTCACTGTTTCGGCATATATTTGTGAAACTAGATCGTCCTGCAGCGGGGACTAAGGGAACTAGGTTAAATCTTAGCTACGTTTTATTCGGTCACTTTCGATCACCGTTATTTTGTTATTTCTTTATGAAATCGGGTTATCCTGTATTTTTGCTGCGGATACTTTTGATAATTTCTTTAGGTTGTTTGTGGACAATGCTCCGTGTAGGATTGTGATGTTTCTGTGCTATGCTGGTTAGGTTGAGTGCTGCCTTTCCTAATTTCATTTTGCGAACTACATTTTCTAGATTCATAGATCCATAGATTACCCACTGGTACATGTATGACCGAGATTCCTCAGTTCATTGCATGTCGCGACGGGAGATTCAACCTTGCATCAACTGTCCATACCATTTCCAATGCATACGCAATATGAAGTGACTATACCATCGGACTCATCAGAGTATATCTTGTTTCTTACTGTTATAAGTAATACTTCTACATGTACTTCCCTTGTGTTCTTCAATTCCTCATCCACCAATTTGTGTTTGGGATATGGAAAGGCAAACATTCTTTAATTAATCGCTAGACCATCGATTACGTATGTTGATTTAGGTAGTATCTCGTTGTTTAACCTCGTTATATGCCTTTTGTGTTTTGTTGTACATTTGGTTGTCACTCACTCAAAATCCCTATTACGACGACCAGTCATTTTCATTACTGGCATTGTTCACACATTGTTCTTTAACGTCATGATGCATGTACCGGTACACCTCCTCGCATGTGATATTGTTGCTGGTTGGCACTGCATTAATGTTTTGTCATTGAATTTTAAACATAAGGTAGAAAGTGACAGCTAAATTTACAATTTAAATGTAATGTTACATTTATTGAAGTTTAGTAAGTACTGCATGTCGTGTCCTTATATGTTTTGCTCCCTTGTTGCTCTGACTTCGGTTACTGTGCACTTTCTGTGCTACTATACGGGGGTTGTTAATATAATGCTTCATGTTTTACATTCTTTTATTACCTGTCATTGTGGTCTTTTGGTTAGGGGGTAATGCATGGCGGGAAAATTTTATTTACACTGTGCTGTTTTGTAAGGTTGTTGATGATGTAGTGTGAGGTTTGGTGCATCATAAACAAGTGTAAACCCTGAGTGACAATTGTCGCTGTCCGTTCCCAGGTGTAAGCCTCATTGACAACCTTGCTTTATGTATGTATTGTCCACTTTATAGTAAAAATAGAAAACTACAAAAACAATTTTTAACTTAGGGCCCTCCTTTCTATAACTGTATTAGTATTGTACATGTTCCGCTGCAATTTCGCTGCCCAGCATAAGCCTGCCTCGTATCCTTCAATAGTACATGTATATTGTATCATTTAGATGGGTGTTGTCCCTTGTTCTAGTCTTGTCGCTTGCTTCTTGTCCCGCGTAGTTTGACTGACTGAGGCGGCAAACGATCGGGGTGGGATTTTGTAATTTGTATACCTGTTGTCTTCAAGTTGTACTCTGTTATAGCAGTGTCAATGCCTTTCCCCTCCTTTTTACATTTTTACAGCACCGTGAAGTGTCGGTGTTTTTCTGTTTCCACTGGCCCTGGGAAATTAATTTCCTCTTCCTTCCTTTTAAAGTCACCGCCCACCCACCCCTTTTTTTCATCAGTTGTATCTTGCGGAGATGCTGGATGAGATATTTTTTAATTATGTCACTGTGCTGTTTGGTCACTATGATTAACGTTTTTGGCATATATATTTACGCCCTCTTTTTGCCAATTATTGTAAACTAGGTCAAGTCGCAAAAATGCCTCTTTTTTAAAAAACATATTGAAGTCAGGTCACTGTCCTTGATGTTTTCTACTAGACCACGCCCGGGGTTGCTGTGCCTCATTTGGTCGCCGTTTTAGCATGGGTTTGTGTAGGCATTGCTCAGCGTAGTTATGTTGTGGTTTATCTGATTTCTGTGCTCGGCTGGCTAGGTTAAGTGCTACCTTCCTTGTCGGATTTTCTCATACCTTTTATAGTACAAATGTAAGAAATTCTATGATCGTTTTATTAATTTCAGGTTGGATGATTAGTCTGGAACTCGATATTTTAATAGCAGCACTTTTTATCAACATATTACATCAAGTAATCTACTCTGACAAGTATCTGTGGTAATGATACAGGTACATTGTAGTATCTATGAAGTGTTGGACGAGGATTTGACACTTCGTACATTACCTAGTATAGCATGAGCTGTGATTGATATTTCTATAAATATTTAACAATACCTGTACGAAGAAAGGAAACATTCTACGCAATGTGGATGCATTCGTCCTAAATCTATACATCAACACAAATCAAAATCATGTCATATTTTATAAAAAGACATTAGTCCATTTGACAAGTAAGTTTAATAATAAAACATCGTGTGTTTGTTCACTTTAAAATACGTCGGAAATATCTGACTCGTTTCTAATTTTGTAATCGAACTGAAATTATTTCTATAGAAAATAGAAAAGCATACAGCCCGTTTAGCATTTCATTGTCTTTAATCGTTTGGACATCATTGGTGATTTAGCCGGTTTCGTGCATTTGCACTGGTGAAACATATAACATAATTGCTGTTCATTATACATCATGGTAGTATTAAATACTGATACTAGTATACCGCTCCTCAGTTCCGTCGGAAAAGTGCTCAATTTTCAATATTGCTGTGTGGGGACTGATGACTGATATAAAACCCTGACGAAACAGATGTCGTGTTTCCCGAATTGCACAAGAGCGTCGACATCGGGTTTTATTTCAAACAAAAGAGCCATATGAAAAAGAGTATGAGAAAATCCGACAGGGAAGGCAGCACTCAACCCAACCAGCCGAGCACAGAAATCAGAAACACCACGACACAACTACCCTGATATATACATATAAACATGTTTTAATTTTCTGTCGGACTTGGGATAACAATGGTGTACATATGTTAGCATGTATTGCCAAATGTTATTGTTGTAACAATGTCAGTTTAAAGCATCATGTGTATTTCATTCTGTTAATGTAAAACACATGCACGTATGTGCACATCAAACAATCATAATTTGTGTTATTCAGCAGTTTGGTATTAACCAAAGGCAGTATCTTTGCGAAAGTTACATGAATGTGATCAAAAGAAATAGAGTCTCGATTCAAAGAATGTGAGGCGTAATTATTCTTGAAGGAGTAATGAAATTTCGTCGAAGTTTTCCGGTCGGAGGACATAAACAATGTCAACAACCAATTGTGTCTGTAACAAACTGAACACGTATTCACTTGAGGGATGACGTGGAAAAAGACCTGCTGAACCATGAAAAGAAATGAGAAATTGATCTTAGATGATTCAGTGCCAACTAAAATTAAGTATACAGAGGTAATTTCTCCATTTGGTATTTGCCTGTATAACCCTTTTTGCAGAAGAGATTTACAACAACAGTTTTGAAGACCAGGAATATATAGTGTTAAGATATACATTGATTGCTAGATGTAACTTTTTTTAATTTCTTTTTTTCGGACTTTTGATGTATGTTGGCCATAAAAAGACAGATAATTCAGCCCCTCTTTATCCCATGATTATTTTTAACTTTTTCAGCATAATTTTTTATGTCATTACGTAACTGTAGTTTCAGAAATTACTATATAGTTTTGCCCATCTGATAAACAAATATTGAATAATTGGACCAATTATAATACTGCATCTGTCAAAAAGTGTAAACTTATTAAAGGTGGGCATTGTAGTATCCCACTTATGAAACCATGGTAGTAAACTAAGGTATAACATAAATTCAACCTACACTAGTTAACTGAATGGGTATCTATAAGTGATGGGATTGGATGTTTAGATTGTTGATATCATCATATTAAAGTAGACAGAGTGTTATATCACCCCTGTTGTGTAAAAGCAAGAGAACAGTTGGTATAGCTTGGCCACATTGATATGAGCCTGACCTATTAATTACCATCAATTAACAGTCTATATAATGTCTACGTTTATAACACCGATTGTATGTTTTCATAATCGATCACGGTGACACCCGATATGCAATACTAACACAAATCTTAAATGCCGATATTGCACGATTTGCTTGCAGAAATTGATATATTCAAAGCAAGATATTTCATAGCAATATATATTTTATAAAGGTTAGGCTCTGTCAAAATAGCCAAGCTATTACTGCGTTTATTTCATCATTTTGCACATTTACTGATATACCCATTGGACTGTATATCGACGGTGCCGAACCAAAACCCAGTAACTCAATTTTGGCGCGAAAACTGTGTTTGCAGCATCCGCATCTGCTAGACGTCCCGCTCATTTCTGTCTTATCGCCATCTAAGTAACGCGATTGGCTATTTAAATGGCGACAAGACAGAAATGCGCGGGACGATTACCAGATGCGGATGCTGCAAACAAAGTTTTCGCGCCAAAATTGAGTTACGGGGTTTTGGTTCGGTACCGTCGATATATTGTGATGTATTTATATTTTGATACTTATATCTGTTCATGTGTCATATTGATCCATTTAAACTGTGTCATGTGCTTTATCAAAATTGAATCAAGTCTTCTTCTATCATTTATACATTTAATGCTGGTCGTTGGCTAATAATTGTATCGCGTGGTATTTGTCTTTTATAATTGTGTGTGGCTTCATTTAAATATGATTGTATTATAGTACTTATGTAAGGAAAATTCGAATGACAATGTTGTATGGTGTTTTTACAAATACAAAACGACATTTGCAAAGCATTACTGCGAAATGAAATGTATGTTCTTTTTCTGTTCATGTGGTTTTGATTTTACAGTTGACAGTATATAAAACTATAGCGAACTCTTTGAAGTAATAATAACAGGCTTTTTTGTAATTTAAACCCAGACAAAAATGTTGACTATACTCACGCCTTCATGTATCAATTTATATACAAAAAGGGAGATATGTATTTACACATGCATTGGGCTGTGATCGTTTTTCAACAAAGTGTGTACGATATTTTTATGAAATATGTGTATAAAATAAACTCTGTATAAATTAATTTGATGTTGATATTTTTTGGCATTCTGAATCAACTATTGGTGATACAATGTACATAACTGGAAGCGATTTTAATATTTATTACATCAAACAGATATGTTTAATTTAGCTGTAATAGGATAACGAAACTATCTGACATGAAAGTCAACAAAAGCAACTAACCACAAGAGCCACGAAGGGAATTAGAGCTTTCAAAAATAGCTATATCACAAGTAGATGTCATTGTGCCGAACAAAATACCTGCATAAATTTTCGATGGATGTCAATAAAAAAAAGTAAAGAAAGTAAACGAGTAGAGGAGGAACCTAACATAGCGTATATATAACGCATAATATGTACCACAAATATATGAGAGGATAGGACAGGGAAGGCAGCACTCAACCTAACCGGCCGAACACAACAAACAGCAACAACTCATCAACACAGAGCGATACACTCTACCCACAAAATGACCGAAAGCCCAGGCCCCCGCCGCAAAAAATGCAGGATGACCAATGTTCATATTTCAGGACATTAGAATACAAAGCCACGTGGTGATGAATTTCTATTCATTACAATACAATTACAATACAATCATGGTGGTTCTAATAGATAATACTGCCAAGGACGGTCTATGCAATAATTTTAAGTATTCAATATGCTTCTCAATAATCAGGAATGGAAGATATGTTTGTAGTTTTCTATTGTGATGTATTGCTCCAGAAAGTGATACAGTACTGTCGGTTCAATAATAATAATAATAAGGGAAATATCCCATTCGAAAGAAGAGCTGAGAATAACGTTTACTCCGGTACACCCAGGTTAAACTAAGATAAACACAGTTTACATGACGGACGAGCTAATGTTTACAATCTTTATCAACAACTTTTAACGGACAGCACATCTATGTGTCAAATCAATGGTCAACAACCTACATTGTTTAGATTAAGTCCACATAGTTCAAACGTTATCATATGATAATAAGTCGACAAATAAATTCGTAAAATTGATATTTTTCTGTCTTTTTTTAAAAACAATTCTCAAAATACTAATAATTTGTCAGATGCAGTTTGTTACTTCGGCTCAATTCGCTTGGTTTGGAGTAGGTCGTATTATTCGGGAAAATAAATACGAAAACTGTGTTTGATAACTTTATTTTTTCATTATAAAATCTTACAAGAAACGGTATGTGGTGCACATTTTAAACATGCATGGGTCTTACATAAATATGTAGCTATAGAGTATAGATAAGTGTTGCTCTGTTTGGACTACTAGTACCTAGATTAGTCATTGAACATATTTGAAGATAGGGTCAATGTAGACAACATGTGTCCGGACACGTGAGGATTGAGCTTGACATGGGGGACACGTGGTTATCTATAACTGACCTGGGGTCTCGTGACTGGACGGGGCTGTATAGTTATACAACCATGTTCTAATATAAGTGTACTAGTATAATTACACATTATATTATACAATATATTATCTCATCTTTGCGATTGTGATACCGTATATAAAGTTGTAGATGAAAACATTTCTACAATTTTAACCGAATTGACCAACGAACGAACGGTGAGTTGATAGTTTTAAGTATTATAATACTTATATATTATTTGACTAGTTTTGGTTTCGTACCATCATTGTTTTGTCGTTTGATATGGCGCTCTCAACCGATTCGGTTTCGAATGCTATGTTGGACAGATTATATTCTCTCATGACATGGATACGGCTATTTCCTCCACATGTGGATAAGATCTTATTTCGCTTAGAAGAGCGTGTTAATATGTGTTGACTATAAATTCAGAAAATGCACTTTGATTTTTTTTTTTTTTTAAAAACCATCCAGGGCCAAATTAGGCCTTGTTACATGTGCACCGTGTCATTTTTAATCTACACTAATTAGGTATTGTTTGAAGACGATAGTGAACTATTGTTTTCCTACTTCCAGAAAGATGAAAGTCCTGTTGGTGCTCTGTGCATGCGTGGCTGTGTCCATGGCAATGTCTGTGGAGTATATGGAGGAGCTGGAATATACAAATCTTGACGTTCCACCAACATTCTGTCACAAGCTGGACTGTCCAAAATTTGAAACTGTTCAAACATTCAAAGTAAGTCAGACATTATATTAATATGTTTGTTTAAGTGACTATCAGTTCAAATCGTATATATTTTAATGATAATCTGATCATATTCGATAGATAGAATTTTACGTCTAAACTGCAATTTATAGAGTCTCACAGGGAAGACTGGACTCGCCAAACTATGTTGGCTCTTTAAATAAAGTCGTTATTATTATTTTTATCATTATTATTATCAATAATCTTGGGGTGCTCATTGAAAAGTGGCTTAAAATCACAAAAATAGTTGGTCAATTATCATTATAGCTATTTCTTCTTACTTGTATACCGTATTCCCCCGAATAATAGCCACCCTCTCATTTTGGGGAAAAAAATGTTTTTTTTGAAAATTCATAAATCATATACTTATTGATGTTTTATATGATAAGTTGTCAATATTTTGCTGTTGCTTCATCAATAAAGTAGACATTTATTATGATTTTTTTTCACCATTTTCTTTGATAACATTTTTTTTCAAAGTTATGACTCCAAATAAAAGCCCCCTTTTGTAAAATCTATGGTCCCCGGTGCGTTTATTCAGGTGTATACGGTATCTGATACAATATTCTAGGATTACGAACTTCGTTCATACCAACCATCAATGTGGGTAGCAACAAATGTTTCACAGATGCAATACACAGAGGAGGACAAGAGAAAACAATTCTATAAATTATTCCAATATATCTCAGGAAATAATTCCAAAAGTAAGTAGTAGTGTAGTGTAGAACATAGGCAAATCAATCAAAACTAGATAAAATTTCAATTTCTATGAAAATAATTGTTCATCAATGATACATCTACTTGAGATCAAACAAGAGTCTGAGACATAAAGGTGGCATTGCTACTTAAGGTTGAAAGAACCAAAATCTGGTCCACAAGGTGAATAAAAAAACACTAAAGTTGAACGAAAAGTGAAAAAAAGCAACATGTTCGCCCCGTTTATGTTCAAAAGTGAAGCTTACAAAATATAGTATAATAAATACATGTAGTTGGCACTATATTTATACATGCTGGAAATAAAACATAACATAAGTAACAACAAAATATTTGTCATGGCTGCAAATGAAGATATTGGCGACACTGCACATGTATAATAGATCTACAAAAAGCCCCGAGGTGTGACTAGTAAATACTTTGTATTCTATCACTAAAGGGGTCACTACCGAGAGGTCATGGTAGACCTTTACTGTTG
Organism: Spisula subtruncata; assembly: GCA_963678985.1. Taxonomy (NCBI): domain Eukaryota; kingdom Metazoa; phylum Mollusca; class Bivalvia; order Venerida; family Mactridae; genus Spisula; species Spisula subtruncata. The sequence continues at coordinate 31,190,517 of OY787674.1, read as the reverse complement.
AAATTTAGTCTTTCGTTGATTGTACACGGTACAATGATGTACAAAAATGTGGTCGCATAAAATATGATTAAAGAAACGTTGCATGTTTTAGGCATGAAGATTGCTATGACCGCACCTGTATTGGAGACGGTGGAACACGGTCAGGGTCCAGACTGTGAGAGCACATTTACCTTACATTTTATGGTACCATTTGCGCTACAGAGCTCCCCGCCACATCCAACAGAGGCAGATGTATACATCACAACTTTAGGCTCCATGAATGTTTACGTTAGGTATTTCTTTTATACATGGATATATTTTTAAGAGTCAGATTTTTATTATTCTTTCTTCATTTTTGATTAGGGTTAGCCTGTTTTCGTAAATACAATCGTCAATTGTGGCAAAAAACGCCAAAAAACATGAAGTAAATCCGCCACTAAAGGTTACTGTTACAAAGACGATGTATACAATAAATACGATACTTATCTAAGGTATATGATGTTCAATCAACAAAATACAATTCGTCCGTGGCACATCTTATTTGAAAGTGCAGACAGACAAATTACTGTCGATTCAATAAGTAATACTAATGATGGAACTATCCTATTCGAAGGAATAGCGAGGTTTGTTTTTAACTCAGTTACACACTTTTAACCTCAGATAAGCATAATTTGCCTGACGACCGAGCTGATGTTTATAACAGTTATCATTTAACTTTGAACGGACTGTATATGTATGTTTATTTGATTTCAGGACGTTCAGTGGATTCGCGAACGGAACTGCAATCCAGATCAACTTACAAGATTTAGCCGATGACGTCAATGACTCCACAAAATACGTACCCAACCCCTATTACTCGGCTGATTACGACAACCCATACCAGATTCTCAACAGACATAATGAAGTTTGGCTTCGTGCCAAATAAAAAAATTGTTTACATTATAATGTGATGTATTTATATTCTGTAAAGAAAATATTTTTTTATTAAATTTGACCGATGTCTTTATTTTTACACAGTCTAGTCAGTTTGGGTATAATGTCAGAGTTACGCAGTAATTAATGTGTGCATATATCATTACAGCCGAAGAAATGGAGTGCGGAGATTGATTTATTTATTTGGACAATTGATTGATTGATTGATTGATTGATTGATTGATTGATTGATTTGCAATTGATATAAAGTGAGTATGATCGAATGACTTCTTGAGGTACTGAACACAACCTGCTGTTAATCTTCAAGCATGTGTCTAATATAAGAGACATCACTCACCAATGCATCATTGGTTAATAAAGTTTCAATACATTAGAGTCCCGATCTTTCTAAACATCTCAATCTGAGCTAAATCTCATCTCAAGTTATACCATGTGCCATTTAGATACTCTCCATGGGAGTCTGGACTTAAAATCTTGCATCACAAAACATGAAACACTACTCTTGGTTTATTACAGTAACATTTAAAGAGCCTGTACTTCATATTTATCTTAAAATCAGACTCTGGTCTAAGTTAAATCTCAATTTGAGATGAGATGAGATGAGACGTTAATGAAAATGAATATCAACAGGTCTTTTCAAAATGTCCGAGAAAATTTATCATGCCATCTCGTATATCGAGGGGTGCCCGCAAGACTGTAGTAACTACATATGATTAAAGAAGGACTTACTACAGTCATGCAGGCACCCCTCGATATGGGTCTAATATAAGGGACATCACCCATCAATACATAAACTGTTATTAAATGTTTCCTTGGCTTAATGTATTAGCTCCCTTCAACTGCTAAGTGAACGTTTGTTTGGAAAAACGATCATTAGTTAATACGTACGTGTGAATGTGTAGACTTACGCCTTTCAGTGCAGTGGTGTGTAGAAAGGGTATGAGGAAATTTGACAAGGAAAGCAGCACTCAACTTAACCAGCCGCACACAGGAATCAGTAACACAAAGGCACAACTACACTGAGCAATGCCCACACATACGCCAAAGAAATGATTAAAAGTTCAAGCCCCCACCACACAAATGCAGGATGACCTAATTTTACAAATATGATTAAGAAAATTAACCACCAAACACGTAGAAATTAGGATTTTTTGTTAATTTATTTACTTGACGACGTTTCGCCTTAACGGCTTCTTCAGGTCATAACCATCTCATGCCAACAAAACACGACACAATGACAGCAAACGTTTCAGCTACAAATGTCCAAAGTCAAAGTTCCAGGTTTTTTTTACCTTGTTGCAAGAGGAATTATTGTGTTTATTACTAAATATTTATATTGAAATACAGATTTACGATGTTCCATAAAACAATCAAGCTCTCTTTATCTATGTTTTGAAACTGTTAAATTAATATGCCTCATATAGCTTAAGGTAGCATCGTCCGGACAGCTTTCATCATCCGCACTACTGCAGTAACGTAGCTTTTTTTCTTATCTTCGGAGCCTAAATCTTTCTTAAATGGTCCGGAATGCAGCAAGAAGACCATATGTTTCAAAAATGTTTTCGGGGAGAATGCTCCCCAAGCATATGGACTACAACTAAATTTTAGGCAAGCTACGCCACTGTACTGTTGAATCGGTTCCACATATCTAATATTTCAGATGGTATGCTTGTTTTTATGCCCAGGCATCCACTGATGTAGGAGGCATATACTAGTAGTGATTCGTTCGTTCTTCCGTTACAAAATATTGAAACTCAAATATCTTTGAAGTTAATCAACGCATTTCATTCAAACTTGGCATACATGTGTACCATTATAAACATAATTACATTATCAAAGCCATAATAACACTATCAATCATTTAAGCAAAATTATAACCCCTGAATGGCTTAGCTATTTGTTATGGGCAAGGTTAACACCGGGACATAAGCGTTTACTGAACACATAGCCTTGCTACTTATTTTACTATAATTATATACATTTTATGCATTTTTCCATGAAATTGTAATCTGACACTGAGTAACTATTGAACAATGAAACATACAAATGACGAGTATCGAATGGATATATTAGGGGTTTATTTCCAAAACGTTAGTCAAGTGAGGGGTAAAAACTATAATAGTCTTCTGTAGCATACCAATGCCGCCCACATATTTGGAATTTAGGGGAACTTTTAAAACATTCTGGTAGCTGAAACTAGTATCATATTACATGTATCGAAACTGGTATTAGAAACGGATAAACAAACTGATTAGTGAATAGTTTATATGCACTAGGTAGATATATATACAGGAACGCACATGTATGCTACATTTTTCCATAGGGTTTCATGTTACCTGATATAACAAAAATCACTTCAAAGTCAAACGAGAACGGTTTTTTAAACACTAGCTCGTCCGGCAGGTAAACTATGTTCATCTAGGTGTAACTGGGTATACATGAGTTAACGATAATCCCCACTATTCTTTTGAATGGGACAGTTCCCACATTATTATTACCTATTGAATTGATTCGTAATTGTCATCCAAGGTCACAAAACAATGAGCTCGGTGATTTGATTGTTGGCACATTGAAACCATTTTTGTATTATGTTTCAAACCATTAGGAAGAAATCGGTGATTGTGTAATTTCCAAGAAAATTGCACTTTTTACAACTTTCAAAAAACCTTCAAATAAGAGTCACGTGTGAATACAGTTTAGGAATAAAAACAAGATACAACATAACTCATATACGAGGAATGTAGTACAGGAAGAACATGTCAGAAAAATGAGCGGTTAAGATGTTACCTTTACTATTATGTAGATATTGTATATGGAGAGTGTAGCATGTTATTTAATTATTCCTCTCTATTCTGGTGCGATGATCTCTCTCCCCTTGGTGCTATAATTTTGGCTAGTTTCTTAGCCTCTCCCATTGATAGATCCATGTCTTCCAGTTATTTTGTAACTGTGTTCGCCAGATTGTCGTTGATCCACCAGGTTTCCTTTCTCTTCCCTGGTGATGTCCATCGTAAAGCGACAATTGGAAGTCTGGATCGGCCCATTCTGAACGATTGACGTAGCTCCTTAGTCTTCTCTGCTTTACTATTAGGCCCCTACCGGTTTTCAATTCTGGATCCTGTCATAACTCAAACAGTTTTCAAGCTAGGTTTATGATACTTGGTATGTGGATAGAGACTAGTAAGAAAATTATGCACGGCTAATTATTTTTATTTGGATACAAATTGTGGTTACCATGGCAACCGAAACATTGACTACCTGAAAACCAGGTAGAGGACTTCTGTATTGCTTGCAATTCCTAATTACTTGCATATGTTGAAATGTTGTTACCAGCGTGCTTCTTTATGTACTCGGTATAACTGACCTGTGAATATACTAGCCTCGTTTTTCATATACTCAGTATTGCAATTAAGTAAAACGTATCAAGTGGGAAACTACCGACCTGTTTGTTGGCGCTATATTTTTAATTATGCTTGGAGTTGCTTTCAAAGCTATATGCCCAAAGTGCAGAATCGTCAGACCATGGATGCAAGGTAAAGACATGGACATCTTAGAACATTGTGGACCAAATAGATCTACATATTCGGAGAACGCACCTGGTGTACATCGCCAATTACAATTATACAAACAAGGTAACATTGTCAAGTGTACTAGTAATAAGAAGAAGCTCAGGTGAAACTGCCTAATACAACTTAACATACAGGAAAAACGCATAGACGAACATCCGTAGACAGGGGAGGCAGCACTCAGTTTAAAAAAAAAACGAGCAAAGAAAACATAAAAAAAACATCACATACAACAATATACGGCACAACACCCTATGTACACATAACTGATCGAGCTTCCCGAATCCCGAATCCAAACTGCCAAAAAGCTTAATAACCTAGATTCTAGTTTGATCAATTAAAACCGAATGCCAAAGCTAGTTGACCTAATAATTAATGTTATTTTAATGCAAGTGTATTTTATCATTAAGTTCCCTTTCTTGATATTTGGCAGAAACTTGTTAATCTCTACCAGAATTACGGTTGTATATTGAGCTTTGCATACTACGAGTGTGTACCATGTTTGGTTCCAATAGCTAATTTAGTAAATGGTTCGATGGCTTGTATTCATGATGGGAAAATACCAGAATGCCAGTTTATCAACTTTATGTTAAGGAGAAAGTCCAAGTAACTGTCCATTCCTGAGAAATAATGGAGACGAGGCCCCGAAGGGGTCGAGTATTCATTATTTCTCAGGAATGGACAGATACGCGGATTTTCTCTGACTTAAAATACACCAATACTGTCAATAATGTAAATTTGATTTTCTGAAAAGATGCTGATAATGTCAAAATTGAAAGAAACTGCATTTTTGCAAACAAATATCCCCTGATGTACCTCTTGTAAATAGAGGATTAAAATATTTACATGACTGAGCGAGAAGATCATGCTTTTTTCATGAAACCAGTGAACTAATACAATAACTCTCCATTACTTTATAATGCTGCGTAGTGCATGCAAACACAAGTTGTGAGTTATGTGTTACACGATCAATCAATGGTCATTTACCCGGTGTAACTTGATGTTATAACACGGTGGACATTATTAAGACTTTGTTTCAGTCAGAGGATATATTTCCGTGCATAAACTATACATGGATATTTATAATTGATATGCAACGTGATGGACATAGCTACAATGTTTTGAACATGTTGTTTTTAAGCCTAGCTCTGTATTTGCACAGTATTTATTAATGTACTCAAAAATTGGTATATACAGTATACTTGTGAGGGCAGTGTCTATTCCTAGGCTGCCACGCCCGAAAAAGAGAAAAGTCTCCCCGTGAGACTCGAATGTTTCATTGGGTAGTCCGATGATCAGGGGAAGCTAATGTCAAAGAGTGATTTAGCGACTGAACAGCTGAAAACAGCCCGCGTAAATTGGGAACTTAACTTTTTTCTTACACTCCAAAATCCATGTTCTTTAATTCAAACTTAGGAGCCCAATCGACACATGTCTTCCTGGATTATAAGCCTTGTATGACCAAAAACAATTAGGAATTAGCTTTGTACGTACTATTATATTCAAACAGTTTTCATCTGATCATCTCAAAACCTAAGTTGCATTGTTTAAGGACATTTTGATGTAGGCCAAGGTCGATTATTTCATTTTCAGTATCATACTGAAGACGGGTGTCATGATTTATTGAGCATGTTGGCCCTTTTGCATGTATAAAAGCTGTAATTGGAACTTATTGAATGGTCATGATCACGCGAAAGTGCAATTGCAAATTATTAACGGTATTTAATATCATATCACACTAGGATCATCTTGATTTCTTTATTTCTTGCGCGCATACCAGCTTAATAGCTGTAATTATATTAATGTTAAAAGAACTTTAGTAACAGTGGGTTGATTTCATTTTCTAGTGTCGTTGTCGTTTGAGCATTTTTATCTGTCTTTTGTTTTCTATTTTCTGTGTTCGGCTCTTTCAGTTTCAGCCGCTGTTCCAGCAAATTGTAAATTGCCATTTTTGTGAACACATACATTTTGTATTGCACCACTCAGTTGCATCCACGGCACCAACCCCCGCGTATGGCAGTGGTGTTTAACCCTCCAGCTTCCCCCGCACTGCCGGGAAAATGTTAGGATTATTTTCACTGAACCAATACCTTTTGGACAATGTAACCCACAAGTAAATTTCCCGACCCATCTATTTGGGATGGCGGGCAATGAATGCAACTCACTGGTGTATAATTATACATTATTTACAATAATTCTCTATCACCTGTTAACACATTTAATAAAAATAAACTCTCCATTTTTTGTTAACATTACATATGTGTGTTATGTTTTTCAGGCATAAGAGTTTTCTTAACAATAACTCTCCAATATGTCGTATACACATTTAATGTAATGTGTATACGAAATAATGGAGAGTTATTGTTAAGACAACTCTCCATTCCTGAAAAATAATGGAGAGTTTATGAATGGGTTAATCCCCTGGGTGTATTTTAAGAATGTTTACGAGACAATCCTCCAGCTCTGACCTCATCCGAACCATCAACGAATTGCATATATGTTTGTAAAACCTTTCGTCTAGTTCGTGAATTGTTGAGGTTAGTAAGGGTTAAAGTTCTTGCTATTGATTAATTTCTTCAGACAGCTACTCATTTATGCCGTTGTTTGTTCCCTTTGGTAATTATCTAGAGCGATGACACAGTTACCTGGCTTTGAAGTTAGCAACTATCGCCACAATTGGTCGTGGAACATGTGATCTCTTTTGTGCAAACTTCCAAGTCTTTTCGCTCATTTGTATTTTTGTTTGCTTTATTGATCATTGTTGTTCAGAACCACTGTCGTACTGATCAAAAGTGAGTGATCAAGATTGTAGATAAGCACGATTAGCCATCAGTCAAAATAAGGCATTTGAATAGTCATAGTTGGAAATTATTTCCAGTACATCATGATTATCAAATTTGTCAAGTGTTATAGACCTTTTTCGAATTGTACGAGTAGCATCGCGTTATAATTAGCCACGTGGTCAGCTTCGTTTGTTGCTGGATAGATCTGTCTCAATGATCTTGGTAAGAGAGCTCTCCGTCGATGGAAAGAACAAAAAGTAAAGGTTTTCTTGTATCCCCGTTTTTGCCTATTGTGCATTTTGTGGTGTCATATCCTCAATTTGTGCGTGTATGTTTTGCGGCGGGGACTTAAGCTTTTAATAATTTATTCGGGTTATGTGTGGGCATTGCTCCGTGTAGTTGCGATGTTACTGTTTTCTGTGCTCGGCTCGTTAAGTTGAATACTGCCTTCCGATTGCCTTATATCTTTTAAGTAGGCAGTGACAACAAGATATTTACTAAGGCAATGTTCCATCATGATTGATGGAATCTTTCTTATTTCTTTTATTTTGCCTGAAGATATAGCATCTACCTTAAATGATACAGTTTCAAACTCAACATATGTATAAAAGAGATACATATTGTGACCAGGTTTAATAAGGATAACAATTATAACCACTCGCTTGTAACGAACAAGGGAAGCGATAGCGGTGTTCCGTTTATGACTAGCGTAAAGCAATTGAAATAGACGTCACCATCGGTATCAGGCGGTCACGGTGCAAATTATGAAGCTGTGGCACTCGAACTAGATACTACTAGGCTATCAAGGCTAGTTGTTATCTGTTTAGATTTTATGATATTTTATTTTATCATTTAATGACCCCGGTATGACTTAAAATAAAAACATCACAATATCAGTTTGTGGCATTGTATTCTTCGGTCATGGGATGGTTTTACAATGGTGGCAGCAGATCACACCTACGCTTTCACTAATGGTGACTGTAGATACAAAACTGGTGTGGCCTACGTTTACTCATCTACCGATATAAAATCCCCTGATCTATTTTTGGATATACCATTATTACTTCCTTGTGCGATTCTCAACTGTTCTAAAAATAAGTTTACCTCCAGAGGTCATATCCTGCATGTTGCACCGCGTAAATTACCCGGGTAAAATGAAGATAGCTGCTGCGACTAAACCATATATAACATGCCAGCTATTCGAAGGATGGCTACTATAAGACGTGCTTCTGAGGTATAACAATTAATATTATCTTTCATTGAAATGAATATTGGCTAAGTAAAAAGTACTAATTAACAATTAGGTTTACTTCTCGTTGATTTAAACGACAATGCAGTAGGATTATAGTGTAAAATACGAATAAACATTTTGTACACATTTGTATTCTAAATGTGCATAAATATAAATGAACTTTAATTGCTTGAAATAAAAATGCAATTCATACGGAGTTGATAGTGTTAATTTTAACATCAGCTAACCCTTGCAATGCAATACTTATTCTGAGTTTCAAATATGAGTACACATTAGTATTTTTCATTCTATAATGACTCTATTATATTTAATTAATTTAGTTTATTAGTTTGAATTAATACTGTTAAATACGTTTTAATAGTACGTTTGTAATTACAAATCATAATGGCAATTTGTTTTGTATTATTTCGGATATAAGTGTGATGGTTTATCCAAATTTTAAATGACATTTTGTGTTCTTATTTATTTCAATACAGTTTAAAGATTCGGTGGAATATTTGTCGAACACTGTTCCTCCAGAGTATATTAAAGACAAGTGTCTACAAGACAACTGCAAGGAATTAATAGTGGAATTTCGTGGTTACGAGTCAGACGCCGCGATGATAACAGAATCCTTATCAAGTTACAACGAGCAATTCCTCCCTCGTCGAAGACATATTTTGCATGAAACCGATTTAGACAAGGAATTTTTGTGTTCTGTAAATGTGATTGGACAAGAAAACCGAGAAAGTATGGATATTAACCCAGACAATGCAAACATAGACTACAGCAATACTATTAGCAACGGGGAGTTTTTCACGTTTACTGGTAAATTGCACGTATTTGAATATTATTTGAATCATACGAACAATGCTGTTTAATTTTTTCAATTGGTAAAATACTTTAAATGACCGCAGATAAACTAATTATTATCCCACCTTTAACACAAACTTTCCTTATTTGAAGTAATTTTAGGATATCTTAGTAAACAGTACTTATTCATACAAAGCATGTGAGTTGTCACCGGGGTAAAGTATACATTGCAATTAGAAAAAAAAACAATTGATTGTGAACTAAATCGTAAAAGTTATATAACTGATGTCGCCCACTAAATAAATCTATTGGAAACACTTTTCTAGACACTGAAACGTTTGTGCTAACTATGGCAAACCGTTCAGAAAGCAGGTTTTATTTATTGCGTATATTATCTTAAATTTAAAACAATAACAAACCGTTCTTCGAGCTTGTTTTTGAACGAATACTAAATTTCTATTAGTTAAACGCATGCTTTATATTTACATATTTTCGTTGTTGACGTATCGTATTTAAGTTCCTCTAATTAAACATATTTTAAACTGTACTTTAGACCAGTACCTAATCTTTTTGTTTTTTTAGACAATTATTTTTTTTGTAAATTTCAGTGACCCTAAAATGTGCAACAATTATTACACGAAAAGTCTTCATGATTAACTCAACTTCCGTCGAGAACGCAAAATATTTAGGATGGTTTTGTTGTCTTATACCTTGTGAAAATCCTGAGTTGTTAAGAAGTTGATATTACTTTCTCTGATTAAATTTTCACCTATCTTTGAAGAGTCTACATCCTCATTCCATCAGCAACCTCTAATGTCACTTTTGAATCTTTCACAAACATTCGCATCCAATCTTCATGTTTTATCTACTTTTTAGTATTTTTATAAAAAAAATCTTGAAACAATCTTTCTATTTGTTTATGCAGTAAATATCTTCATCAATTAAGCAACATGTATTCTTGGTTTCTTTAATTATTTTATTTTTAATTTTGTTTAACATTATATTTTTTTTACATTTCTAGTGTCTCCTTAATAACCGTCAGAGTTTGGTAAATTCATCAAATATATCGTAGCATATGTAAAGTTAATATTCGTTAACCTTATTTATTTTCGGCATCCTGTCGGCGCAAAATAATAAAATGGATTTTATTATACAGATATAAGGTAAATTACATCTATCCCATGCACTTCACTCATGAAATAAATTGACCCATGTCACGTCAGGAGCATTATTATAGTCTACCAAATATGAATAAACATGTAGATATGCAATAATATAATCATAATTGATAATTAAATATTTGCCGAATATGTCGGTTAAATTTTAACATTAATGCACGTAGAAAGGACAAACAAGTATGTCCCATATTAGTGTTAGTTTTATTTATGTTCCTAAAATTGTAGAGGAACCCGCGAATGTATTTTTAATCAAATAATTTCATAATACAAATGTATATGTTTTCGCTTTTTGTACGCATCGGGAGTGCAATTGTATTCAGTTAGGATTTTGTAAAATAATTATTTTTTATCAAAACACTGTAGTTGTCAATTAAATTGTCACATACTGTCGATTCCAGGGCTACTAACAAAACTGATATATCGAGAGTCCTAACTTTATTGTTTTAAGTAATATAACTGATTGTAAATAGTATAAATAAATTATAATAATTTTGAACCTTAATTATCACGCTACAACTAAATTATTATTTTTAAATGCTTACGGTCAAACAAAATGTATTTAGCTATTTTACAACGTATTAAAACAACCAAAGGGGTAGAATCTTTAACAATAAAATATTCAAGAAAGGTATGAGAAAATCCGAGAGGGAAGGTAGCACTCTACCTAACAAGCCGAGCACAGAAATTAGAAACACCACTACACAGCTACCCTGAGCAATGCCCACACAAACCCATGCAAAAACGGCGACCAAATGAGGCACAAATAACACCGGGGCGTAACCTAGTTTAAAACACTTAGGACAGTGACCTAACGCTATGCGACCTAAAGAGGCACAACTACGACTTGACCTAGTTGAAATAATGGGCAAGGTAGGAATGGGTGGGAAATAATATTACATATTCCTAGCAACTACACTGAGAATGCCCACACATAAGCCGAAGAAACAATTAAAAATCCAAGTCCCCGCCGATAAAATGCAGGATGATCCACTTTCACTAAGAAATTATATAATAGCGGTTATAATAATCAATTCAAAATAATTATTTTCCTTCACTGGGTTGCAAGCATTGAATGTACTAATCCAAAATATTTTTAAATAAAAAACATAGTAATTATCATTTTTTTCTGTTAAATAATAATTATACATCTCGCTATTTGAATTTGTTTCGCAAAAAGTTCTTATGTTTCGACAAAATGAAATATATCTGCTAAAAGAGAATGTTATGTAGTTATTTTGTAAGTTATTTTATGTGTATAATTGTTTGTTAAATTAAATATTATGCGTGTAAATAAAACATTACCTCGTCGTATTTCAACATACATGTAGTCGCACTGCCGGTCTAAAACGCGTCGTACATTTTGCGTCATTCTGCAAATAAACAAAACACAAGATAGACAAATGTGTTTGTATTTTACAAGGGCTGGTATTTATAAAACATCTTAAGTGAAAACTTAAATATTTTGACTTAAGTTAAAATATTGAGCCGCCAATATTTCACAAGAAACGAAAAACAGCCCATGTTTTCTATATGATTACTGTAGCTCTTTACATAGTGCTTCAAAACAATGTAAATAATTGTTAATATTAGTTTTCCTGTTAAGCTGATAAACTTAAGGAAAATTTGAGATTATAAGAAAATTTTAAGTTTTCACTTAAGATGCTTTATAAATACCAGCCCTGATACTTAAGATAATAGAGGTTGTCAAAACGACTGAGAACTGACACAGCACATATACAATATTTATCACATATTAAGGTTTTAGGAAAAATGATATTAGCGTTGGTAGGCTATACTTTTCAAGTTTTCATCGTTACGATATTTTTGAAGATATTTTGCTAAAACATATTTTGTAAGTAATGTCATGACCGATTCGTAAAAATTTCCAAATGTCGTGCAACATATTTTATTTCATCAAACAATATTACCACAATAAAACTGAGCACTGATAGATTGAATTGTGACCAAATAGACAAAGTATTTCAGTGTATGTCAAATAAAAAAGTAGAGATTAATACCAATAATTGCATGATGTGTTATAATTTTATATCATCTATGAATCCATAAATATGTTAATTATTATTCAAACGGCAACATGAAAATAATATAGCCTAACAGACATCGGAAACACAATGTATACAAAATCAACAACCCGTATAAAACTAGTTTAAACATATTTATTTCTCAAATAATATACGGATAATATACATGTGTACAACAAAGATACAATTAAAAATACAATGACAACCATTTAATATTCAGATTACAGACATATCAAAGATAACATTAAGTATGGATGCCATATTCTACTCTCTGATGCTATGGTGCGTCACGTTTTCACCTAACGAGCTAGTGACTACTATTAAGGCTTAAAACATAAAATAGATGTTAAAAGAATTATCGAATTAATGTTTCATTTTATTTGGCAGATCAACAACTCGGTGGACAGTTTCAAACCAATTACGACACTGCTACCGGAGAAACACGAGTAAAACTAGGGATGTATGACTATCCTATTGACATTGCTTCGTGTTTCACTGACGCCGAAAAATGTCTACAAGAGAATCACATGTTTCCTGAAGACATTGTGAATGAATCTACACTTGAAGAATTATATCGCGCTGAGAATTATGGACGAGTTCGGGAATCGATTCCACTGTCAGATATTTCAGCAACCTGTACCAAAACACACTCATACGTCAGTATTGCCGGTAAGAACTTCATCAGCTTTTTGTTGATAGTGTGAGGTAACTTCAGCCAGTGTATATTTTTATCCAAAGCATACGATCGCCTAGGGAATTGACTAACCATTGAGGATAAGGTTTAAATCAATATCAATATATTATAATATCAATAAAACTTTTGTCCTTTTTTAAAGTTTCAAATTAAAGCTGCTGTCAGGAATCACGTGTACACAATACTCAATTAATATGTATTTACTTGTGAATCTAAATATGCATATGACTTTAGTTTCATATTTTTTGTTCAGTTTTTTATTGCCAAAATGGTGCTTTCGCACCCACAATGCGGTGTTTGGGGCCTGGGAAGTTTCTTTTCTGATCTGTCCTTTGATATGCCCCTGGTGTGTTTGGCCGTTTTGCCTTCCTAGTCCAACTGTGTTGCTATTTTTGATAATTGAACTGTCTCTAATACTTTTACAGAATCTCCAAGAAGTCGAAGTGTTCCTGATATTGAAAACACTATTCCACTACATGAAAATGATCAAGAATCAACATTGCTAAGTTTTACTCCGTTGTATTCATACAATGATAAAAAGGAACATTGTTCCAATGTTGACCTTATTTGTGGTGATGCACATGATAGTGAGAATAGTGGAAGGAAAATAAGACTTCCAACCTTTGTGTCTGTATTGAACGTTCAAACAAACAACATACAACTAAGTAACTATGATAGTATGGCATCTGCGTGTAATGATCAAACAGTGCCACCCATAACACAGACTTCATCTTTGTTCAATGGAAACACCACTACGAACACACATGTTATCAATTCCGATCTTTCATCGCCTTATTTCATGGGCGACAGCACTATGCTCAATCTCAGTAATGGTCCAGTATCGAACAGTGAAAATCGCCGCACAGCCGCCAGATCTGCTTTTCCAGTCCAACGATCGCTTCGGGAATTCGCACGTAGCAACTCCTCGACATCACAGATGAAGATGAGCAAACATAAGCGGACGATTGAGAAGACACAAACCATAGAAAAACAATCTCACAGACCCATTAAACAAGAAGCAAGCTTACTCGTTCCATGTAAGTTCGTAAATCTTTTCAAAGTAATTGTGTCGATTTTTTGTTCATTTGTTTTGTTTGTGGCTTAAACTTGTAGTATATCATTTGCATTGTCTGTTTTGAAATTCCTTTTTGGTGTGCTCCTTTTGGTGCCTTTCGTGCTCTCCTTTTTCTGCTAATGAAAAAATGCTGTGTTGTTCATTGGTGTAACTAGGTGATCTTTGAGGCCAATGTACACTTCTTTATTTATTCAAAATACCTTGCAAAATTTTTATTAACAGCTATGTACAGAACTATTTTTGGAATCAACTTCTTTTTAGGACGATATTTGTATGAACATCGTCTAAATGTAGGTCTTCTACGCAATATGCCAATAGCACTACCTAGTCACATGTACATTTTATACGAGTAATAATAAATACATGTAAGTTGATGTACATTACAGTTGATTGTTTAGCTTTACAATTATTTTATATTATATAATTCTGCTTTTTGTTCAGATTTGCACGAATCCTTACTGTCGTCATCAAAAATATGGAAAAGCACTCAATGTACGAACCCGAAACAGAAGAAAAGGCGTGAGTAAACATTTTGGATACAGTTTATTCTCATTTGTAGAGCTGTTGTGTCATGTTTCAAATGTACACATTTGGAATATTTGTGGAAATTGTCAAATGACATCTTTTAATGTTTCGTAGTTAAAAGCATTGTCGGACTATCCATTGAAATCGCTTGAACATTGAACATTCGACAAATATTAATTTATTGTAAATCATGTATGTACTAGCTGTTTATTCTGATTACTTATGAAAGTTGTAGTGGTAAAGTGCTTCCGTAGCTCAATAGTCACCTCCCTTGTCGTCTAAGCTTGCGACTGGTTCACTTATATGTCTGTAACATTTCAACAGAGAGCAGACTACCAAATAACGAATAGCTCGGCACTTAAAATAACTATGAGTATTTGTTGGTAAAGCAGTCGAACAACTAATGTCACTACTGACTGTAAATTGTTAGTTATTTTCATTTCAGTTACCAGGGGCTGTAAGCTTTGGGAGTTTATAAGAAACTTACTATTAAGCCGTGACACAAACCCGTCTATGATTAAATGGGAGGACCGTGGTGAAGGTACATTTAAGCTCGTCCAATCAAAAGCTATTGCCCAGATGTGGGGCATGAAAAAGGGAAACAGAGATATGACGTATGAAAAACTGAGTCGGGCTATGAGGTACGTGGTCATTTTTGCCATTTCTTCCACATGTCCCTGTACATTCAATATAATGTTTTGTATGCAGTCTCGTACTATGAGGAATGTCGTCCCGTATATTACTTATGTCCCTGTACATTCACACAATGTTTTAAATGCTTTTTCGTGCTTTGAGGTACCCGGTCATCATTTGCCATTTCTTCCGTGTTATTTTTTGTGTCATTTCTTAAAAATATCTCTAGTGCTACCCACACACCCACATTATAATATTGTGTATGCTTTTACCGATATGTTTGGGTTACGTTTAGTATGTAGGTGCCGTTTCATATAAGGTAAAATACGCTTTCAAGGATAAATAATAGATTGTGACAAATACATAAAAAATTATTATTAAATTATTGTAGGTGCCGTTTCATATAAGGTAAAACACACTTTCACGGATAGATAATAGATTGTGACAAATACAAAAAAAAATATTATTCAATTATTATAAACTATTAATAGAACAGTTCAAAGAATCAGGACAATGGCTTTTCCATGAATGTGAATGCTTGCTTGCTATTCCCACTTCGGTACATAATTATATAGCCTGTGGAATAAAAAAGCTCCTTCGTGAAGCTATCTACAATATATATATATTGTATAGATGCTTGTAATTTTGTATATTTTTATATTGTTTAAGCGGGGAATAGGGTAACTGATTAGGGAATTCGATGGCTTAGAATTAGAAGGTCGTAACTATCAAAACGATATATTGAGAAAACACGGAAAACTGTCTGACATTTACTCTTTACTTATGGTAAAACAAACTTTTACAACTTCAATTTGGTCAACATGACAAGTTCCGATTTTTATGAAAATGAACTCATAAGAAGCGCCTTCTGATGCTTATTCTAAATATGTATGAATCCTAAAAGGTCGAAAGTGGCACTTACGACCTTCTAATTCTAAGCCATCGATATCTGATGCGTTATTAATGTCGAAATGGCATCATGATCACCCAAAAGTGTTTTATTTATATATCTTACAGATATTACTACAAGAAGCAAGTGTTTCAACCTGTCCTAGGAAAGCGATTAATTTACAAGTTTGGTTCACGTGCAACTGGTTGGAGATATGAGGAATGTATCTAATATGGATTATCTGCCCCTACCTACTACTATTCACCTGTTAGTGATACTGTTAGATATAAGAGACATGGAATCAGACTAGAATGGATCTAGTAGTTCTTGTAAACCAACTAATAAAGTGATGACTGTTGAGACAATGTGTTCGTTTGCATAAAACATTGATATGTGATATTTTATAAAGAACATAACCTGTCTAAATTGGCCATTCCATGCATACTTCGAATATAGCTTTATAAAGTCGGTGACGACGAAAGATCATATGGTGCAGTCTTTGGTATATGAATTTAAATAAAGTAATGTATTGAATTTTTGAACTGCATGTACACGTATATGAATGAACACTGAATCATATAAGACACAGAAAAACGACATACATCTATCATTTTCACTTCATGAGATGCAATTATTATTACAAGTTATATTTCCTTCAATACGCACAATATTTTGAAAGGGCAGTTTTAGTAACAGACAACAAATTAATTATTTTGGAGAGATCTGACTATTTTGTTTTTTCGGTGACTTCTATGATACTATGTTCATATACATGTTTACATGTACAAGGTTTCAACTGATTTTAGTTTGGAGGAAACCTTTATTCGACCTCACATCCAGACACCGAGGCATACGTTCAGTTGTATTATATTTATATTTAGTAATATTGACTGCGAAAATGGTGTTCCAATGTATGGGTGCTATACACCTGGCATGTAAAAAGACCAGCAGTGTCTCTGCATTATCCCCTGAAACCTAAAATGACTAAACTCTTCTGGGAGCCTCGCCCATATATGGAACATCCGGTGGCAAGGATAAATAAAATCATACAAATCACGAACACAAAATGGTGTTAGTAGGGAGACTATTTATACAGGTTTTTGTGCACGTAAATTGCAAAAGGTGCATGTACAATACATGCCTGTTAAAGCAGTGGTCTTACTGATGAAATACTCATCGGCGACGTTGAACAAACTTTTATATTTCCCAATGTACCCGCGATGTCAACAACTGACTTTTGAGGTCCAGGAAGCTTCCTACAGATCTAAGGATAATGGTTGTAGTATCTGGAAGCTGTTTTATTCAAATCGGGAGTTCATCGCCTAGGCAAAACATCTCAGTTGAACATAGGCTTAAAATGCATTGCATGTAAATATATGCATTTTTGTATTATTTACTTGTATATTGCAACTAATATACTAACATTGCTTCGAGTATGGTACACATATTCAAAGTATATGCTCACTAATCTATTGTAACTATTTATTATGTGAAATACAATACGATAATAAACGATCACATGTATTCAAGTATTTCTTACACTTCTTGTTTTATCATTGTATTTTTAATGCGATCTAGCAACTAAATGGTTTAGTCAAGCCAAAGTCAACTACAAAGCGATGGAAGCATAACGTATGACAAGATATTAAGAATCACAAATACTGATAACATTGAGCTGTCTGCTGGATTGTGTCCTCAAGTATTGTTCCATGATCCTCGCTGCATTATGGGAAGTTCTGTCATTGTTGTGTTATATTGTTGCATAGCAACCAAGGAGAAATGGTTATCATACATTCATAACATAAATACAGCAGTGGTTTTCAAAACATGTTTTTTTTTAATAAAGTAAACGATATATGTGTGCAGTTACACAATTAGTCAAAACTATCAATACAACGTTTGTGGCTAGAATGACTTCAAGGAAGTTCAATTGCCAATTTAGATCTAGAACAATGTTATGACTTATTTAGGCTGGTCATACTGCAAAATTATTGTAAAAAGTCGGACAGAAAAGACAGCACTCCATCGAAACATCCAGCGCGAAATGTATAAAACAGAACAGCCCCCCCCCCCCCCGAAAACATCATAATACAAAATCGCAATGCAAAATATCACAAGATTATAAAACAAGCACACCACGACCTTAGCAGAGTCGTTATGGCGTCCGCTCTTTGGAGCAAAAGGTCGAAGCTTCAACTCTTTGAACAGAAGAGGCCGGTTGGTCAACCGTCAGTTGTTAAATAAATGGTTACCGTAGGTCCATCTCTGCCACTCGCCCGGCAAGCCCGGCAATACGAGAAGGGATTCGGGAGGTACTGATGCATGAAAGCTAAGTGTCTCATAAGTTAGAAATGCACGATTGACCCTTTCAGTAGGGATGACACTATAATAAACTAACTTTACCTTCACCCTGATAGTCAGCAGACATCTTCACACACTTCACAACACAACACCAGGTCGACTATACCTGAAGGACTGCCAACGGAAACATCCCACGTGTTATTCCGAAACTAGGTAATGGTATACAAATTGCTTGCTCTGCACAAAAGTGACCCCAATCAAAATTGCGAATTCTAAGTTGTGATGACTTTTGATTTAATATGGTTTGATAAGTAGAAATAGTATTGATCCTGTCTTCAGAGCCCCAAATTCAATTTATCGCCAATTAATGAAAAGCTATATGATGTTTATATTGCCAGATGAAATTGTATTTATATAAGTCCCAAAATAAAAGGCTTGTTTACAAATCCAATTCCTGTAACTAAATTTACCATAAAACTATCTGTTACTAATGTATGTATGTTTGTACCTCTTTTCTTCGAGGCTATTGTCTCTGTAACACAATCATGCATAACTATGGAAATAAATATTGTACTATCAAATTAACACAGTACCTTATAGAGGGCCAAGTGTTTCCATGTAAAATGAGGCGTTGAGGGCACACATACAAATCTAGCCTGTATTGGTGTTTCCTTAATACTCACTATACCGGCCACAGACAAATCAGCCCAATTTCCAGTTGATCACAGAGAGCACCTGGGACTTAGTACATGTACAATTCAGATGGTGGATTCCTGTCCTGTAAATAAAGAAGAAGCACAGACCAGACAATACATGTATTCACAGACACCGAAAAGAACAGCCAACAAAATGGCACAATCATTCATCGTTAACATAAACTATAAAGAGAGAACTACACTTACATAACAGAAGGGTGATTATGTGTATTTCGATTAAAACTGACATGGAGTGCTACTGGGGGTACGTATTTCTTCCCCGTCGGTTGTAAAATTTGTCCTAAACAAATAACCTCCTGTATAAAGTGAGTTTATAATAAGTGTTTAGTATCCTGTGATTAATTGAGATTACACTCTTGTTCTACAGTACAACTTTAGTGACACCGTAGATGAAAACTAACGCAAACAACATTATCAACACACTATCGCGACGGTAGCACTAAGATACAGTTTGTGTTTAGATGCGGGAAATCCGAGTTCGCTCCCTAAACTTGACATACCAAAGTTGGTATAAACAATGCTAACATTGACCAGTGTTTCACTTCCGTGTTGATGTACGTTTCGAGAAATGGAAACTGGTTTTGCATCGCGTTTGAATACGACAAGGAATTACTTGTCTTCGAGAGTGGGTGAGTGAGTGAGTGAGTGAGTGAGTGAATGAATGAGTGAATGAGTGAGTGAGTGAGTGAGTGAGTGAGTGAGTATGTGAGTGAGTGAGTGAGTGAGGGAGGGAGGGAGGGAGGGAGGGAGGGAGCGAGCGAGCGAGCGAGCGAGCGAGCGAGCGAGGGAGGGAGGGAGGGAGTGAGTGAGTGAGTGAGTGAGTGAGTGAGTGAGTGAGTGAGTGAGTGAGTGAGTGAGTGAGTGAGTGAGTGAGTGAGTGAGTGAGTGAGGGAGGGAGGGAGGGAGGGAGGGAGGGAGGGAGGGAGGGAGCGAGAGTGTTCGGTCTACCATGTGCCCAAGGAAAGGTTGGAACTTTCTTTGACAGTCAAAATATCTGTTTCTGTCGTGATTGGAGTTAAGCACTAGAAAGAAGGATTGAGGTGCAATAAGTCAACAATTTTATTATGTATAAATTGTAAAACAGGATCCATAGTCGACCAAAATTAAGTAAAACAAATTAGAAGAGCTCAAAGCAATAAAACGTGAGGATACAAATATCCTTGCTACAGAGACTATGGTGCTTTTCCCTTCATTACAAGGCCAAAAAACTTATAAGACTTGTTCAGACTCGTAGAGAGTCATTTTAATGTCACTCAAATTGGCGGAAATACTCACTATACCATAAGTATTGTATTAATCATTCCGGAAATGTTAAGTAATGACTTTTGAAAAGATTGCATTGGCTTAAACAGCATCTTGCTAATTCTATTGCTTTCAAACATTTATACAAGTAGATCTTTTTTTCGAATTAGATGGGGGCTTTCCCGGAAGTAATGATACTGGTTTAGAACCTATGAAACGGCTGATAGACTACAAGTAGCATGAGTAACACTAACCATCATCATACTTGTCCCATATCTCTGCAGCAGGGAGATGTTGGAACGCCACTGGATACCCTACAGGGAAGTATATATACTGGTTTGTATTGTTTTACGCTTATTTTATCGTCTTTTCTGGACTCTGATTCATTCTTTACTATTGACACAGTGAGGAGACGTTAACCTATTTACTACAGTAGGTCTGTTGACTCACACAAAATGAGTGTCAAGCTAAAGTTCAATACTTAATTACATGTAAATGTCACCGGCTCATATACGATGACTTACTTAATTAGTAGACACGTAGTAACATAAGATGAAGCGGTCGCGGACCAAAAGAAATTTGACCGTTGTGTATTTACAGAGAGGCACTACAACATATTGGTATATATTCATCGAGAAGGGATAGTACGCTGGATTTGTAACCCGATGATCCAAGTGTGATGGGTGAAATAAGTGAGAGGCAAATTCCCTATTTATGCGTAAGAACGTTTGCTAGTCTTCTTATGACAATTCAAATAACCTTGATTTCAAAATGAAATCACTCAAAATTGTTTAGAACCTTTACGACCATGCTGTTTCCATGATCTTCTTCCATATTCTTGTTTTCAATTAATAACGAGTGGTCAATGTCTAACTATCTACCGAATTTCTTCAAATTATATACTTAGTATACTTGGTACCGATAAATATAATGCACGTGTCCACGTGTCGTGTACATGTTGCATACTACGCAAACTTTTATAAGGATCCACCTTTTTTCCTTTAGAATATTTTGAATAAGATTGACTGGTTGAATGTTCAGAATCAAAATGTTACATTTGCAGTATTACGAAGATTGCTTCAAATGTTTTGCAATATGATTAAATATGATTAAATATGATGCAGATTACAATCTGCTCGTTTCGGGAAACTTTCGGGATCATTTATCAATACAAATGGGTGGAGCTTTGTCATGCTGCTTGTTCGAGAAGTAGTCGCGGATCGGTGGTTGCGGTGCACATGCGTTATACATGCCGAAGCCTATCCGAAGTAGCCGTATGTATCCCGACTGAATGCCGACAGTTCAGGAGTTAGTCCCGAATGTTTCCCGATCGTGCGGAAAGGATGCGGTTATATTGCGGACTACTAGTATGCGGAAGGGTTTACGAATCGATGTCGACAGGTTGACGAAAGGTTACCGATGTATATCGACGATACCGAACTACTATCTCACAATGTCGGCAAACTGACGGCATCGCTTCCGCGCTGTCATTCGGGATATACGGCGACGACTCGGCATCCCTTCCTCGATAAAATGGTGCCTTCTGTAACTATTCAGCATGTCTTCTTAACATCATCGGCATAGCTTCCTTGTGTAGAACTCATCCCTTCGGCGTTTTCTGGGAGCTTTCGGTATCGATTCGGCTTTCCTTCAGGAATCGATCGGGATGGCTAAATGATTATGAAGCCTCAAAGAAGGCGCCCCGATGATGTGGAGTGAATCATTCGTTCCCGAACACCCTGAACTGTTACCGATTGTTTCCCGACTTCACCGAAGCTCTCCCGAAGCATTACCGAAGCACTACCGAAGCACTACCGAACAAGACCTTTGGCGTCCAAATTTTAAAACTTTGAAACTTTCGATGCTGAAGATTTTTTCGGTCCCGAATGCTTCCAGAAGCGTTGTGGAATGATGCGGAATGATGCGGAAGGGTTCCAGAATACCCCCCGAAGACATGCCGAACCATCCCGGTCAAGTAAATTTTAGCGTCGGGAACCTTTCGTGGACGGCAGGTCTTATTTAACGTAAGGCGAACATTTAACTGGTGTATTGAACCTTATCTTACTTTGAGTAGTATACCAAAGGTGTAGAAAATGGACGGCTAGTCTATATATGTCATTATGTCTAAATATATCTATTATCAATTGTTTTTAGAATAAATCAAATTCGGGTCAGCCATGAGAAATATAATGGTTTTGGTTAAAATAGAGATAACTGGACGAACCGAACTTTCCTTTAACAATAGTTAGCCAGCAGGTGGTGCTTGACACAATACTCGCGCGTGGAAAATCTGAAACTGTCCTTCTGGTAAACCAAAGATCAAGTAAGAACTATTCTTAATTTCTGAAAGTTTTGTTTAAGAAATAGGCTCCTGAAAACACGTACTTATTACAACGTGTATAAAGCGTCTCCGATTGTTAAACCGTTGAATGTGTTGTACTTGTATAAAGCATAGGTCCCACTGAGCAGTTTTTGTCACGGCGGTGTACTGGACCGATTTAAATACTGTAACAATAGCTTCGGGAGGCACCGGGAAGAGTGATTTCACAAAAAAAAATTGAGGACTTCCCTGAAGCTTCTCCCAGATCACGATTACCCTTTCCCGACGCCTTCCAATGCCCATTTGTTAAATCGGGAGTACATCGTCGATGTAAAAATGCTCAATGGGACTTAGGCATTAATCTACAATGGATTAGATCAATTATAATGATACATTTCAGACAGGGTATTGACATACGTATATATAGACAATATAGATAGAACATATCAGCTGTTCAATTCTGCAAATTAAAAAGGCCGAGGATCGTAGCATATTCACTGGTGGACTCCACCCCATTCTGCAAATTAAAAAAGGCCCAGGATAGTGTCATATTCACTGGTGGACTCACCACCCCATTCTGTAAATCAAAAAAGGCCGAAGATCGTATCACATTCACTGGTGGACTCACCACCCCATTCTGCAAATTAAAAAAGGCCGAGGATCGTGTCACATTCACTGGTGAACTCACCACCCCATTCTGCAAATTAAAAAAGGCCCAGGATAGTGTCATATTCACTGGTGGACTCACCACCCCATTCTGCAAATTAAAAAAGGCCCAGGATAGTGTCATATTCACTGGTGGACTCACCACCCCATTCTGCAAATTAAAAAAGGCCCAGGATAGTGTCATATTCACTCTGCAAATTAAAAAAGGCCGAGTATCGTGTCATATTCACTGGTGGACTCACCACCCCATTCTGCAAATTAAAAAAGGCCCAGGATAGTGTCATATTCACTGGTGGACTCACCACCCCATTCTGCAAATTAAAAAAGGCCGAGGATCGTGTCATATTCACTGGTGGACTCACCACCCCATTCTGCAAATTAAAAAAGGCCGAGGATCGTGTCATATTCACTGGTGGACTCACCACCCCATTCTGCAAATTAAAAAAGGCCGAGGATCGTATAACATTCACTGGTGGACTCACCACCCCATTCTGCAAATTAAAAAAAGGCCGAAGATCGTATCACATTCACTGGTGGACTCACCACCCAATTCTGCAAATTAAAAAAGGCCGAAGATCGTATCACATTCACTGGTGAACTCACCACCCCATTCTGCAAATTTAAAAAAGGCCGAAGATCGTATCACATTCACTGGTGGACTCACCACCCATTCTGCAAATTAAAAAAGGCCGAGGATCGTGTCATATTCACTGGTGGACTCACCACCCCATTCTGCAAATTAAAAAGGCCGAAGATCGTATCACATTCACTGGTGGACTCACCACCCCATTCTGCAAATTAAAAAAGGCCAAATATCGTATCACATTCACTGGTGGACTCACCACCCCATTCTGCAAATTAAAAAAAGGCCGAGGATCGTGTCATATTCACTGGTGGACTCACCACCCCATTCTGCAAATTAAAAAAGGCCGAGGATCGTGTCATATTCACTGGTGGACTCACCACCCCATTCTAACTTGCATCTAAGCTAGCCCATCCTCGTTAACCAGTTGTTAGTCAAGTCTCCATGCTAACATATATTTCAGATGAAAACTACGCTGGTTGGACGAGAATGAAACTAGCCATACATTGTAACGTTTTGGTCTTTGTGCTTGATTTTGTGAAACTCGAATGCTTTGCAAAGTGCACACATGGAAGCGATGCCTTTTTGAGACTTTTTTGTAGCAGGTGAAATTTGTGTGCCATTTGACTGAATGAGTGAGGTTTAGTCGTCTGTGTGTTTCCGTCCGTTTCAGTATCAGCGTTACTGAAAGAATCATATCTGACAAAAAAGAATTTCTATATTGCAGGTGTTCAACAAAATGATGTTTGCTGGTGGTGCTTTGAGTCTTTGTATGATATGCGTGGTGACAGTCCATGGTGATGATGACCAGTTTGCCAGGTTCGAGTCTCGATTTAACCACTTGGAACATAAAGTGACAACGCTCACACAACAAGGTATATCGTACATGTAGTCTCAATTAACTTCTTGGATAATAAAGTCGATTAAACTACTTGTAAAATAGACTGACAACACTCATTCAACACGGTTTATATCGCTGGCTTAGAATGAGAAGGTCGTAAGTAATACTAACGACTTTATAAGACTGATAAATGTATATTTAAAATCAGCATCACAAGCATTGTTATGATCCTATTTTCATGAAAATCGGAACATTTCATGTTGACCAAACAGAAGATGAAACAGCTTGTTTTACCATAAGTAAAGAGTAATTTTGAACAAAATTTATGTATTGGACTTTCGAACTTCTCATTTAAAATCAGCGATATAAACAATAGCGTTATCCTGTCAATCAATGACTACAAATCCTGATTTATTTTCACTGCAACGAAACTGAATGTCTATGTTGTCCATTGTCATTTACTTCTCATTTGGAAATGTACACATACATATTAATATGGCAAATAATGTATGTAAATATGTTCATATGCCAATAAATTTAATTGAATTGAATTGAATATTTCGGTATACTCTTAATAAATCATTATAATAACATAATTACATAATTACAAATAAAGAAACATACATGTAATTATACTATATGATTAAACCAACATTTGTTGACGTTCACTGATGTGTAAGCACCCGATCTGAAGAACACATTAAATGAATCCCTAAGTCAAGTCTCAGCCAATCAGAATGCAGGGGTTTGCTTACTTTGGAACTATTTAAGATTATGAATATGAAGTTAGAGAAAAAGATGGTTTTAAATTATTCCAATACCAAAGGATGTTGTTTTTTCAGTTGCCCATCAACATATGGAAATGACGGTAATGAGATCACAAATGAAAAAGAAGAACACGGAACTGGAAGAACTACGTTTGTTACTTAAAGATAAACACACCTTGGGAAAAGGAACAAAAGGTAAACGATTTCATGGTGAATCTAAGTTGTCAAGGTTACAAGACATGGTTACCAAATAGCACGTGTCGACAGACCATGTGGCAACCGGAAATAAGAACCAACTTCTGTTCAATATCAATCTGAAGTTGAATTCAAGCTTAAGCAGTTATCATAGAAAGACATATGTTCCAATGGCGACAAACGTCATTGGTATGTTGACAAGTATCACAGTTTACGAATTAGCCACAAACTTATCATTTGTGCACACATGATATACAATTTTATGTCTAATTTTTGCTACAAATGCATTGTCTAAATATGTACCTCTGTGTTTCAGTGGATAACCGAAGATTTGTGCTTGCAAACCAATCAGAGAATGTTGCCTTCTTTGCTCGACTTGATAAAACAGAGCTGACAGGGATCAACAAACAGCAAACCATTCTATTCGATAAAGTTGTTTTGAACGAAGGAGCCGGTTATGACGACTCGACCGGTCTATACACTGTACCGGCTACGGGTTTTTATCTCATGTCCGTTGCCATAGCAAGCGATTTAGGGCATAGTCACGAGATCCAGGTGGCGCTCATGAAGAATAACGTAATAATAGCACGCGCGCATGCGCACGGAGATTCCGGCCATCTTGATCAAGGTGGAATAACAATTGTTGAGGAGTTTATTGCTGGAGACAAAGTATGTCTTCAATCGCTTAGTGATAGCGGTGCAGCCCTGTATGGAATGGGTCTTACATCGTTTTCTGCCGTTCAAATAATGTTCAAATAAGTTTGCCGTTTGAATTTTGCAACTACATTTTGTATTATAGTTACCTAACTTGTTCACTAGGAAGCATGAGAAGGCATTATATTGCAAAATTGTCTTCAAGATAACTATTAAACCAGTCATAAATAGACACTGTTGTATTTTCGTTTTATTAAAATTTGTTACAACTTTATATGTATTTGTTATAGTTTACATGTATACGGAGGGATTCGAAAAAATTCTTGAAATATACAACGGCGTTTTGACTGTTTTAGGACAAATGAGAACTTCAGCAAAGGATACGGCGCTTTAAAACCATTATACACTAATTAAAATTTTAATTGACCTCAACGTAAAAAGGTGTGTCAAATTTTTTGTAAACAAGGAGTGTCAGATATGAACAAATAATGTGAGACTAAGTTTACATGTGACACACTTTCTCCGTATGTCTTATCAGCTATCTTCAAAGATTTGACCTAAAATATGAACACTATACAAGGTGTTAAAAGTTCGGACGATCGATCGACGAGAATTAGATAGTTACGCTATCTCATTGTTTGCTAATTAACTAGATACTAATCGTGGTTTTGATCATTACTTTAGAGGATATCACTCAGCGCTGGTTTATAACGATGTTGGGTGTCTTGTTAAGTGTTCTGTTTACCGTTCTTTGTATTGATGGAGCACCCTCACCTCGTAAGTTATGTCTTTGAATTTATTGTTGTTTTTATTTTTAAACGATAATAACAAATCGAAAGTGAAACACATACAATATTCAACATTCAACAGCAAAAACAGGTGTCCGTTGGTTCAGAAAATCTACGTAGCGCTTTTTCATGCCTTCTATATTTAATTGAACGGGAGATAACTGAATGAAAGTAGCGCTCGGTAGCGCTTTCCTTAGGCAACGGACACCAGAGCACGAAAGACTGAAAACCCACAAAGCACAATGATAAACATAAACAAGAAATGCTTTGAAAGAGTACAAACAATAATGAAAACACTATATTCTTCGTAACCAGTAATAACTACATTGACTCGGGAACAAGGATACACTTCCCACAGAAAGGCGATTTGAACAGGTCCAATTACATACTTGTAAAAGCGACTGTATTCTACTGGTTTGAGGAAAAATGAATCATGACTGTGATTTGACAAGAAACTTACCAGGCTGTACAGGAGCAAAATATTTTGATGAATATTTCTTAAATAACAAGACAAATAATGGTACATATAGATGTTTTTGTGTTGTAGATTCCTGTGAGGATATATACAAATCGAATATATTAAGCCAGAGTGGAGTTTATACCATCGCTAACAGACAGGATCAAACTTACCAAGTATATTGCGAGTTTCACAAAGGTTATGGATATACTTACGTCCATCCAGCGACTACAGTTGCTGTGAATATCGATGATCTCTACACCGACAACACACAGGTACTCATCAGAGATCTACGAAAAGATGGGACACAGTTTGAAGCTACTATACAACAAATAACACCATTCAAGTCAGTGCCACTGTCCATACAGTACAACAGTCACACCGGATATAATGCTGTACAGAATCCAACTATGACTCCATACATTTACGTCGGCTTCCTGCCGGTTGCACAAACTCACCGAGGACAACGCGAGGGCTACCGAATGAATGGTAACGATCTGACGTACACCAATTGTGATGGGAACGGCAACAATTATTTTGCATTCTTATTCAACCAGAACAAGGCGGCACCAAGTGCTTATCACCCGACCTATTCCAATATGCAACATAACTGGGCGGACAGGGCCACCGCTTTGCCACAATCTAAATATCTGCCAAACGATTTTTTCTCTTTCTTTGAGCTTCATTTCGGAGGATGTGGCGCTTATGGAACCCCTCAGCACATTCAAAATATTGCCGGCGCAGCTTTGGGACTAAGATATGGTGAGTTTTTCGTTTGTTTCTAAAGATTAGCCAAACCTTGAATCAAACATGAGCGGGGTAAGCTAATGAAATGTAAACCACGATATCTGACGAATTGTGTGATTAGGGCATTAATGATTACCGGAAGCTGCCAAACTAACCCTGTCGGTAAAGTTGTCGCTAGCATGGTAGGTATTGGTAGATAACTGTCTTGATCAGAATTTTATTCTGCTGTTGTATTGGATGCAATCATGCCCTTATAACGTGTAGACACGTGCTCAGTCAGTAGTTTGTCAAAGAGCAAAAAAGTGTCAGTTGTTAATTCGGATGAAAACTGGTTAAAGTGGAACGGCGACTGCATATGATATGAATGAGAAAATGAGAAATCTTTATTACACAAAATGGTTGAAATTGAGTTGCTATTGTGGTATTCTTACTTCATTGCAGATATCACGTGTAACCAACCAGATGATATTGCGCATGCGTCTAAAGTGGTGACGGGTACATCGACCGGAAGTACTGTGACGTACACCTGTGATATCGGTTATGTTCGGGAGTACGGTGACATGAAGCGGTCGTGCTCTGAAACAGGAATGTGGACTGGTTCTAAACCTAGTTGCAAGGGTAAGTTAATCTTTAAACCTATTCCAAAGACTTGTTGATTCGCCAGACATTTTGGGTCTTCTTCTTTTCCGTGTACCTTGTGCATTCCAACTAAGAGGTTGTTTGGGCAGTGTTTTCCTTTAATTTGCTATTTGTTGTGAGTTGTGACGTATTATTGCGGTGTTTGTGTTTTTTGCTCCACTGGTTTAGTTGAGTACTGTTTTCCCTGACCGATTTTCAAATATATTTTTCTCTCGATGTATGGAAATTCAATTACTACTATTCGTGCATGCCGTAGTCAGTGAATGGCATTAATGGTTAAAGGAATCTTTCTAGCCATCGGATACGGAGGATTTGTTTCAGACACCGGTTGATAAAATATCTGCAGTTTTCTTTCATCTTCTTAGTGTGTCGTATCTCGGATTGGCAAAGGCGTAAGGGGGCTTTATGGGTTTTGTTGTCACAACGCCCTATTAACGTCTCATGCATGATAAGAAGTACAACTATTATTTCCCTGTCCTACTATCTGGCAGAATGCCACTCTCTTTTGTCGTCTAAATGTTTCGTTCAAGCGCTGTTCTTCGAAGTGTTTTCCTTTTATGAAGTCGGTATACGTGTAAGACAGTAAGCTTATAACATAGCAAGTTAGCAACCAATACTTTCAGCGCTGTGATTATTCATTTTGAGTCAGTCAATTCGTTGAAAGGAATCATGGTTTCTTCAATAAGACAGTAACCACTTCTTTTGAGCTGCAAACATCAAATTATTTTAATTAAGTGATAAGTTATATGGGGACTACCATAATCATAAATTGCACCCTGTTCGTATCAGAAACATAATGTACCTGTGTCGTCCATGCTATCCAGGCAAAGCACGTATTATAACAAGTATTAAGTAATTAATTGCAAGCAATACAGAAGTCCCCTACCTGGTTTTCAATGTTTCAGTTGCCATGGCAACCACATTGTTTTTCCGAATAAAAAGACTTGTATCTCCTTATTGGTCCGTATCCATATATCAAGTTTCATTAACCTAACTTGAAAACAAGTTGCTTTATGGCAGAATCCAGAGTTTCTTGACCAACTGACTGACGGACGGACGTAGTACAAACCTATAGTCCCCTTCGGTTGAAAACTAGTAGGACACTGATATTCACCATCGTACACAATACATGACATCGTCGTATCCCCATGGTACATAACGTTATGAATCTAACGTTGGTTCCGACGATGAATACCTCGTAACTCTGAACAGAACCATTAATATATAACGCGGGAATGACGAAGACATAATGTCGTTTTTGTTGTTCATTTCAGCGTTCCCTTGTAGCAGTAACCCTTGTCAGAATGGTGGACTGTGTTTTGAGGTGGAAGGGGAAAACTTCGTGTGCGAATGCTTAGAGCATTTTCAAGGTGACCTCTGCCAACAAGCAGTTTGAAATTTGAAATATCAGCTGTCTGATAGTTGTATATAACTCGACAATATGGTGCATAAAGAAATATGAACTAGCTTTTGTTGATTATCTTATCCGATCTATCAAACAGAGAACGTGTCGAGTTTAAGTCAGTCAACTATTTAAATGAGCTATTAAAGGTGCCTTCCAAGAAAGAACACTTGATACTTACACTCCTCATTTTGAAATACTAGTCTCGCGCGTTCTGTCACACGTGACCTGTGCAGAGCATAATTATTACGTACAGTCAACTTAGGTAAAGTAATCTATAGTTGCAGATGGACTGGGAGTCTGCACATCACTTACATTTTGCAGTTGACATGACCGTGACCTTTGAAGTAACCTATGATTGATATTATCGTTGATACAATTTTTTTTAAAACTCGTGAAAACAAATTATCTGACTTTAATTTTTGTGTGAGCAAATGTGTATGCTTATTACGATATTAACTGCATTTGTCATTATTTTTCAGTACGTCGGTCGGCCTGGCCCAGTGATCATAAATATTGGAGAACGTACTCCATGCTCCAACTCATACTCCACACTCCAATTGAAAAACAACACTTCTTTATTACTGAATGGAAACATAATTATATTTTATGGGGGTCATCCGCAAAGGTAGGCAGTCAAATCCCGAACTTGCCTTTACCACTAGTTTCGGGAATTTCTTATTTTAAACTACTAACTAATGGCGCATGCAACTTAAATAGGGATAATAGTTAATCTTGTCATTTCTTACAGAATTTCAAATAAAGTAAACTATCCGTTTATTTAATATACCCGTTCTATGTGACGGGGTCATGCAAGTGTTTAAGGTTCACTGAGTGGTTTTAGCAATAGTTTTAAAGAAATAAATGAACTACTAGTTTTTAATTTAATATAGATCTATGTATGCTTTATGTTCGTGTGTACATGTATACACAACGTGACACAAAAACAACCTTCGCAGCATTTTTCAAATAAATATAGATATATGATTTTTTTAATTTACCCAGTAGTGCAAACTGTGCATATCTATATCAAGTGCGCATAGAATAACCAGAAAGGCGGGAAATTTTGAAATAGGCCTCATAGGTGGAACAATCAAGCGTGCACGATTTGTCAGTGTTATTGCATGACTGTATGAGGGTTTTTTTTGAGTAACCAATTTTGCAACAGTAGACCAATCCTAAATTACTGTAAACATCATATTACCCAGGTCGAACTGAATGTGCATTTTTACGATACCATATTTATAGATTAACATGCTCTACTTACATAATATTATAGCTTTACATGGAAATTGCAAAAAGTGGTATAACCAATACTTTGAAAGTATTTGAATGTATATACCATTAAAGCAGTTATTAAGCGGAATATGAACACGTGCATCTTCTTAAGTCAACCAGACAGTTCAGAACCAATTTTGTCCTCTCTCGGTTCTTTTTTCATCATTCTATTCAATGATTATTTTTAAAACAGTGCAGGTAATTGACCGTCAGGTTCGGAATGGTTATTCCACCATTAAAGACACAGCACGTTACTTATCAAAAATGATATAAAGAAAGAATATATCTAACGTTACTTACTTAGCTAAAGAGGGTTTTCAAAAGTTAATTAGGTAATTTAATTGGTAGGTAACTAAAACAGGTTCGATTTCTTAATTTCTTAAGCCTTTAGCTCAAATAATCGATATTGCAACCACCTCCCAGATAATTGAGTTATATATTCCATTTCACATATGAAAAGAGCGAGTATTTAGTTGTATTTGATTATATTAATGTAGTTTTAGGTTCGTCGAGGAATGTAAGTTAAATACCTTTATGCCCACACATAATATTTAACTTCTTACAAGGCGGCATTTACCTTTTGTGATAGCTCGAAGACACTCCGTTGATTCATCGTCTTATTGTAAGATATATAAATACAATTCTCGGAATGACTGCTTTATGTATACTACTAAGTAAACAATATAATTAAAATGTCATTATAAAGTTTGTATTGAAGTCGGAGTGGCGGGAGTGTTGACACACTTACTAAGACTACAGTTAGTTCACTTCATGAGCATGCACAGACGAGTTTGGAGTTACCCGGTCGAGAAATGTATAACTTACAATTTATACACAGCAATCGAATCATTTGTTTTTTGTACAGAGATTGTTTCTCTGGAGAAGTAAAACTTAAAGTACATGTAAATATGGGGGCTGTGGTGGTCTACAGGTAGAGCGCACGCTTTTGGATTGAGATATCTCGGGTTTAATCCTGTTCTGTACCACTGGTGGGTAAATATGGGGGAGCGGTGGTCTGGAGGTAGAGCGCACGCTTCTGGATTGAGATATCTCGGGTTTAACCCTGTTCTGTACCACTGGTGGGTTAACCCTGTTCTGTACCACTGGTGGTTTAATCCTGTTCTGTACCACTGGTGGGTTAACCCTGTTCTGTACCACTGGTGGGTTAACCCTGTTCTGTACCACTGGTGGGTTAACCCTGTTCTGTACCACTGGTGGGTAAACCCTGTTCTGTACCACTGGTGGGTAAACCCTGTTCTGTACCACTGGTGGGTTAACCCTGTTCTGAACCACTGGTGGGTAAACCCTGTTCTGTACCACTGATGGTTAACCCTGTTCTGTACCACTGGTGGGTTAACCCTGTTCTGTACCACTGGTGGGTTAACCCTGTTCTGTACCACTGGTGGGTTAACCCTGTTCTGTACCACTGGTGGGTAAATCCTGTTCTGTACCACTGGTGGTTAACCCTGTTCTGTACCACTGGTGGGTTAACCCTGTTCTGTACCACTGGTGGTTAACCCTGTTCTGTACCACTGGTGGTTAACCCTGTTCTGTACCACTGGTGGTTAACCCTGTTCTGTACCACTGGTGGGTTAACCCTGTTCTGTACCACTGGTGGGTTAATTCCTCTGAGTAAGAATAATCTAGAAAGTAAGCGGAACCATATACAGTACAGTCATTTAAAAGGTTCATGATTTTTTCATAAAAAATACGGAACTAAGTCAATGTCATCAGCTTTTACAATCGGTGCACTTCGGACAATTCATCACGGAAAGACCCGAGTAGTTACGATTGCATGTTTTATTGTGTCTTTCTGTAACGCAAAACTGAAAAGTACGATAACAACGTCTCGAGGTGGCGAAAGTGCGAGGACGAATTCGAGGTAGTAACGAAAAGTACTGTGTTGATGTTGATGGACAAAACGGCTGATAAAACCAAGACATGAATATCAATTACTATCCAAATATTACCTACACCTCATTATCTATGTTCTGTGCTCAGCGTATTCATAAACATACAACAAAATATGAAAATTATCAAATTTGAAGACCTCTTCATAACCTTTCTGACAAAACCGATAGTCGTAAAAAGCACCAGTCTGTCAAATGACCGTTTCCGGTTCAATGATTTTTAAAAACAGATTGTCCATACACCTTATTATATTATATTCTGTACGCAAGGGTCGTATTCAGTATTCATCTTATTAAATTGGAGAATAAAGATAGCCAATCATATCGCCTGATACTGATCAAGAGTTTTTTTAATACGATGGGACCTGATTGGTTGTCCTTATCCTAAAGTCAAGTAAAAACACTATTTAAGACCAACCCAGGGCATAAAAACACCACATTATTTGAGGTTTATTCTAAGTAAGACATATTCAAAAGACTCAATTCAGTCCCGCCTGCTGGCCTTTTCAGAATAAGGCCACCGGCCTATCGACTGACAGACCGGTTGTATTTTAGGAGTTTACATGTTGAATATTGCTTGGCTATTTTGACCTGAGCCTGATCTTTATGCAAGAATATATTACAAGGTTCTTGCTTTGAATATATCAATTTCAGAAGCAAATCGTGCAATGTCGGCATTTCAAATTTGTGTTTGTATTACATCTCGAGCGTCTTCGTGATACTCTCCAATTATGAAAACATACAATCGGCATTGTAAACGTAGGCAATATATCGACTTTTAAATTATGCTAATCAAAAGGTCAGGCTCGTGTCAAATTAGCCAAGCTATACATCCATGACAATGGTAATGGTCTTCTTCTCTACGTGCTTTGGGTTTGCTTTCAAAGTTTTAATTAATTACTTGCGGAAGAGTAAATGAGTACTGGTTGATAAGAAATTCTAGGAAAACAGGCTAGGTTAATAGATAACCGTGTCTGACCGGACACATAGTTTTAAAACGACGTAAAATTCGACATAAGATAAATTTAATTTAAGATATTTTGTGAAGTAAGAGTCTGACAATAAATAGAATGAAGATAACAACATCCAATGAATGCTAGTAGATGCATCGCATGAGTTCAGGAAGATTTATTTAATTGCAATGCGACATAATGTACACGTATGCAATGTAAGGAAAACAAAACAAGGCTGTGTTCAGTAAACGATTATGCCATTGTGGTAGCATTGTCCACCATAACTAGCTAAGTCAATCAACAAGTAAGTTTTGAAACGGACAAACAAACGAAAGAACGAACGAACGAACGAACGAACGAACGGACGGACGGACGGACGGACGGACGAACGAACGAGCACGCACCGCACACACGCACGCACGAACAGGTGAATCGCCATATGCCACCGCACCATTATATGACGGAGCATAAAAATTGCATTAGTTCACTGACAAACAAATTTCTAGCTTAAAACAATAAGGGTCGTGACCACAAAACGTTATTTAAAACAACGAACAAAATTGTCTAAAACTCTTTACAGCTCGATTTACAAAAAAAAAAAATTCAATTTTCTCAAAATAAGCTCAAAATAAGCTCATGAGAAGCGTCTTCTAATACAGATCGGTATGATAAACTCGTAAGTTGCACTCACGATCTTCTGGTGATTTGGTAGAAAAGTGACGCAAATAAGTTAAAAACGATACTTTTTATAAAAAATAAATGTAATTTCAGTAAGGTTAAAACAACAATAAAGCAATGAAACGACAAAGAGGAAAATAATGACGAAGAAAGTGTTTGGATTAATTACTGATTAATGACTGATTAACAAGTTATGTGACCTGCATTCGCTTCTATTTAATGCTTCATTCATTGGTTGCTATGTAAGTGATACAGCTATCTTCTTCCTATTACAAAAACATTTAAGTTCAAGATTCTTACAAGAGTCACATCGCTTAGAACGCTGAATAAAGTAGATTGTCAAGGACATAACTTTGAAAATAATTGAATGGAGAGTATTTTTGCCATTGATGTGCAAACGAATGTTTACGCAGATGGTTTAGACGGTACAGTGTAATTATCACCACTGAGTAGATATGTATTCGTTAAGTGCATCATGCACTTGTAACCTAATAATGTGCTGTTGTTTTTATATTCATCGTTATTAATTTGACACCCACTTTTAATATAGATACTTTATAGTAAAACCTAACATAAATTCTACATACAGGATCTAGATAAAACGAAGAGGTTGCATTGGAAGTTTGGATTAAGTACCGTTATTTTGTTTTATTTCTTGGTGTTTTCTATGGACGCTTGTACAGTTGTAGCTACGTGTGCCTTCGTATTACGAAAGTTCTGCGTACAGATATTGCTCGACAAAGACTTCAAGTATGTTACAGCAGAGAAGCCAGATAAGTTTGAATACAAACAAATGTAATCAGAATGTCAAGGTCGTAATGGCAAGCAATACCACTATTCAAATGTTCTCAAATATATCCTTGAGTACTTTTGAGTATATTGCAACTAAGAAAACAACATTTGCACATATCTTCGTCTTGATATTATAACACCCCCCCACCCACCCCGGTAGGAAAATAAAGTTGTCTTCGTGGTTTTCAGCATGGTATTCTCCTCTGACAGAACCTAACATTACTGTCGCCAAATATCGTCGTGTAACAGTGTGTCGTCATCATTGACGCAATTAACAATTACGACAGAGCAGAGATTAATCCACCTTGATTGTTTGTCGAAGGTTGCTTGCCGAAGGTTTTCAAGTTAATCCATTTTACCATGTGACTATAAAGTACCGTAAAATGTATATAAGTTTTATATATTAGATACGACATACAAAAGGTCACATGTACTTTTTAACTGAATCTATATTCTTACTCAAACAATAATACGAGTAAATATAAAAGGCATCTTTTGTCGGAATACCCGGTAACGTCAAATTATGGCCTATTTGACGTCGTTGGACATTTTGTAGATGCAAAGAAAAAATATATCTTTTTATTTATCATTCAATCCACTTGCAAACATCCATGTTGGTTCTACGGTAAAATGTATTTTTTTGTTTATTTGTCATTGAAATAACTTTGGATGGACCAAATTTGCGAACGTTTCAATCGTTTCACTTTTTTGTGTATTTTTGTAGACGCAACCTGATCTTCAAGAAAAAATTCATATTTTATGGTATCAAAACAATTTTTAACAAATACATCTATGGAAAATGTATTTTAGTATAAAATTAATCATGTACACACACATATTCAAGTTATTCGCCTAAAACGACTGAAAATTGAAAATTACGTCACGAAAATACAAAAGTCTCGCTTTGTTGCCGTTGTCCATTGTTCGCTCAATTTTAATTTATTCATTAGTTGTTACTTTATTATAACTTTTACCTAATTGACCCTGTGTTTTCGTTACAAGTCTCGCTACGTTTGTCGCGAAATAATCACACAAAATGACGCATGGTGCATTTTACGTTTATTGTTTCCATTTATATTTATATATTGTTACATGCACAATTTATTTTTGCGTTTAATGATATAACTTACTGTTTGCTAGGCCGAGTATAGCAATAATTATCGTTAGAAATTGTTTGCTGTTGGTACCGTACATTCCAGATGCTTGTTTTGAAATTTATCGCGTCATATAAAACGCCATGACCTCGAAAAGTAGTCCAAGGGCTACAATCCCTTCACCTTTCAGAAAAATGGGATGTCATTAAGTTATCTCCCTTTACATCGACCGTCACTATAAAACGTCATGATAATGTTAACTTGGTACACGGTGAACCTGCTAGTTTACCCGAAAGGTACACGGGCAGTATGAATAGATGATAGACCCACATTCTTAGAATTTATGTATTTAGAATTTAAAAATATTATTTCAATTCATGATACAAATAAGCACAATTTAATAAAATACAGTTTTATTATCGTTAATTGCTAATGATCTAAGGGAAACAACTCTATCAATAGCAGATCTTTCCATTGGTCAAAGGGAGCAACTCTATGTTAGACTTTTTATTAGAAGTCATTAATTTCTAATGGTGAAAGGGAAACAACTATATCAACAGTAGATCTTTCCAATGGCCAAAGGGAAACAACTCTGTCAACAGCAGATCTGTCCATTGGTCAAAGGGAAACAACTCTATATTAGAGTGTTTCATCATTTGTCATTAATTTCTAGTTGAAGGGAAAACAACTCTATCAACAGCAGATCTTTCCAATGGTGAAAGGGAAACAACTCTATATTAGTCATTAATTTCTAATGGTCAAGGAGAAACAACTCTATCAACAGCAGATCTTTCTAATGGTCAAAGGGAAACAATTCTATATTAGTCATTCAATTCTAATGGTCAAGGGAAAATAACTCTATCAACAGCAGATCTTTCCATCGGTCACTAACATCAATCTTTGACAGTTCTGAACCCAAGTGACAGGAAGTCGATGATATCATCAAAACGTGCAGGATAGGCACCAGCACTTCGATCAAACGGTTTTCCTACAAGGTCTACACGAATTAGTCCGAGCAGTCAGTCTCCAAAGTATACAGTGAAATTGGTACTAATGGTTGGCAGAATTGAAAACAGAGATAAGCAGCTCGCTATAGGTTCTATCCTCTCGACCGTAGGACATCATAGACAGTACAGAAAGGTCATGTGCTAGAGTTTGAACGTGATGAAGAACATTGCGGCATCAGATACACACTCGTTACAGTGGAGCTTTGAAATGTCGAAATTGACTTAATTTAATGTTAACAATGTTCAGGTAATAACTGTAAGTAGAAAACATTTATGTTTAAAAACTCAAAAAGACGTTCTGAAAAAAGTGGCCATATAGGGTATATGTACAAGGTTCTCGCAGAACAATGGCATCATAAATGTGTCAAACTATTATTATTATACCATATTTATATAGCCCTTTTTTCATGTATACACACGTTCAAAAGTGCTGTACAATCATGACTAATACATGGTTAAAATGTGATTATAATGTACATAAAATATACAAGTAGGACCTACTAAACCCAGTAGGCGGGGGCTATACTTAACCCAGTAGACGGGGATCTACTTAACCCAGTAGACGGGTCTCTACTTAACCCAGTAGACGGGACCCTACTAAACGTAGTAGCAGGGATCTATTAACACAGTAGGCGGGTCTCTACTAAACCCGGTAGACGGGGCTCTACTTAACCCGGTAGACGGGGCTCTACTAAACCCGGTAGGCGGGTCTCTACTAAACCCAGTAGACGGGGCTCTACTTAAATTCAATATTGTGCCTCACATTATCTATGTGTGTCTTATCAGCATTCTTCAATACATGACCTGATAAATGTCACCACTATGTAAGCATTAATAGTTCGTACCGTAGATAAATATGTGTTGTATTTTGAAACTACACTGAAAACTACATGTACATTGACGAAGCAATAAGTGAGTTTCGAAAACATATTCAGCGCTAGTTAATAGTTACGGCGATGATTGGTGTCTTGCTTATTGGTGTTCTTTTTACAGTTCTCTGTAGAACTGCTGCTGGCGCTGCCTCACCTCGTAAGTAAAACGTTTGACTTGTTTCACTTTATTTTCTTTTTCAGCAATATTACGTTCGGGAGAAGCTGTGTTTCAAATAACCCGAGTGCAAACATTTTGCATATTTGGGACAATGATACTTAAAGTATCAGCGCTTCGAAGCTATTGGAGCCATTTGCGAATGAATTGATAATTTGGCGAATTCTAAACTCACGTTCAAATTTTCACACATATTGTTCAGCCACAGTTGTTCACCGAATTTAATACATAAGGTGAAACACCATAAGATGGCAGAACAAAACAGCTCCTACTGTTGTTTTGGATAAAATAACGAATTGTAAACAATAGAGGCTTGCTTTTTATAGTCTAATGGAAACAACGCTTGCAAAATCAGTATTTTGTCTTCCATAAAATTTATAAAAATGTGAATTCGGCATACCGTCTCGACAGATATAGCTAACATGCTGTCATCGTCAAATGGTCATGAGTGTGGGAACATACTAAATCTTTGCATTTACTGGATGATCGCAGAAAGTGTTTTTTAGTGATAATGGTGCTTTAATGTTTGATGTAGTGGTATAAACCATATATATGTAAAGCTAGATCATGTACTGAGAATGGACCAAACAAGAAACAACAAAGGTTGTCCTTAGATGAACACCATCTGGACGAAGAGACAAATGGCGTAGGACCAAAGTGGCAGAATGATCACATAGAATGGCCAAGACAGACCTACGTGGAGAAAGGCCTTTGTAGCCTTATTTCCCACTCGGTACGAAGAGGATTAACATAAAATATATACATGTATGCCTAGCGACAGCCTCGGCTACGATTTAATATAAATGAGGGATATTTGTTTTTGTTGTAGATTCCTGTGAGGACATATACCTGTGGGATGTAACAAGTCAAAGTGGTGTTTATATGATAAATAATAGACATAATGGCAGTTATCAAGTATACTGTGAATTTCACAAAGGATATGGGTACACCTTTATCGATCCAGCTACTACAGTTCCGGTAAATATTAATGATTTATACACAGATAATACACAAGTACTCATCCGAGATCTTCGAAAAGATGGAACGCAATATGAAGCAACTATTCAACAAATTGCGGCTTTCGAGTCGGTGCCCTTGTCTATACAGTATAATGATCATGTTGGGTACAGTCCTATAACGAACCCAACTATGACCCCATACATTTACCTCGGTTTTCTACCGGTTGCAAAAATTTACCAAGGACAACGCGAGGGCTACCGAATGAATGGTAAAGATCTGGCATTCACAAACTGCGATGGAAACGGCAACAATTACTTTGCATTCTTATTCAACCAGAACAATTCAGTACCAACTGCGTACGGCCCGGTATATTCCAGCTTGCAACACGACTGGGCGGATATGGCAACCGCTTTGCCGCATTCCAAGTTTCTGCCAAATAATTACTTCAGCTTCTTCGAGGTTCATTTCGGAGGATGTGGTGCTTATGGAACACCTCAGCATTTACCAAATATTACCGGAGCAGCTTTAGGTCTCAGATATGGTAAGGCTTTGATTTGTTTTTTTAAAATTCAACAAAAGTTCGATGGCTTAGAACAAGAAGGTCGTAACTACCAAATCGATATATTGAGAAAACAAGAGAAAACTGTCTGTAATTTACTCTTTACCTATGGAAAAACACGTTTTTAAAACTTCATTTTGGTCAACATGACAATTTCAGATTTTTATGAAAATGGGCTCATAAGAAGCGCCTTGTGATGCTTATTCTAAATATGTATGAATCTTAAAAGGTCGTAAGTGGCACTTACGACCTTCTAATTCTAAGCCATCGAGTTGTCCACTACAATATGAACTTAAATCATCACCGTGAACACGTACGTGCATATTATCTCTGATAGTTTCGGAGAAATTACGTATGATTTTGACATAGTTCCATTCGAAAATATGCCATGGCTACGTAAAATTGTGAATCGTAGTCACTAAAGGCTAACTAAAACAGTACTCAATTAGGAAAACCATGAAATTGGACATCCGGCAAAAAGACTAACCGATAAACTCTTACGTCGATAAGTTGGGTATGTTTATTGCAAACCGACTCGCAGAACTACCTCTTGGATGCTACAGGTTCTAAGTATGTGCTCCGTTGCTCCAAGTTAAGCATGAACAGTTTTACAGATAAAATTAAAGGTAAACTACACAAACGTATTCGTTTTAGAGAAATATATTTATATTTTATCGTCACAGAAACCTCCTGTCATCAACCAGTTGATATTGCGCATGCGTCTAAAGAGGTGACGGGTACATCGACCGGAAGTACTGTGACGTACATGTGTGATTTAGGTTATGTTCGGGAGTACGGAGACATGAAGCGGTCGTGTTCGGAGAGAGGCGTTTGGACTGGTTCTACGCCTAGCTGCAAGGGTTAGTTAAAGACTTAGATATATTGTAAAGGCAGGTAGCACAAAGCTTAAAATAACATGACACAGTGCTTTTCCTTATGATGAATCGTCTCGTTATATGTGATTGCTCTTGAATTTTCGCTAACTGTTTGCTGACTTTACTCCAGCTATATTCATTGCCTGTGCGCAATCAATAGCCGTTTCAAACTCTTATAATAAAAAAGTTTCGTCACTGAACACATCATCGTTTAAATTTATTTTGAGTACTTATTATTAATCAATTCCAGCTTTGCCGTGCAGCAGCAACCCGTGCCAGAATGGTGGTGTGTGTTCTGAAGTAGGAGGGACGCTCTTTGTTTGCAAATGCCCAGGGCATTTTCGAGGACAATTTTGTGAACAGTGGTGTTGTCTTTAACATAAAGGGGTTTTTAGAATAAAGAATTATGAAACTGACTTTTGTGAATTATTTGAATATGCCAATAAAATATTAAATATAAGAACGAGCTTGGTATATTCTAAAAAGCATTCGGACCAACCAGATTATGTGCAGTCAAAATGGCGGAATATAATTTGCACATTCGAAGAGTATTCTTAAACATGCATGTATATTCTACTACAATGTTTACGGATAGTTGTAGTTGTTCAAACTAAAGGACCAAATTCCGGAGATGTTAATGTCATGGATACCCGTTCGTTTCATACGAAAGAATAACAGTTAGCCAATGTCTTGCATAAATTTGGGAGCAGCTGGTTTTGGATACATCACCCAATCTATTTGTATTTTGTGGTTGAATTCGGAGACATTTTACAAGAAGGGTTAAACAGCTTGCCGACAAGAATTTAGACAATTTTCAACTTTCTTACTTAGTTCTCTTCGCACATGTGTGGACATGTAGCTATCACAACAGTCCACCGGTCGACTCTGTCTGGTGCTTTCCGCTGTGCCTCACCCAACGATAGTCTGAAACATCGCAGAACACGAAAGAACATATTAGAACACACCAGTGACAGCCAATACCGCTGGACGTTGTCACAGACATTTGAGCTCTGTACCCCCCCCTAACGCTACGCCCCTGGATATATTTGTATTTATTTATACATCCAAACCCAAACACAATTCATACAGACATCCGTTAAATGTTTTGGATGTGAATTAAACAAACCAACGTATTTTGTTTACAGTATAGCTTATTAGAAGGTGGTCCAGACCTCAAGAGTCTGTGTGAAAACACAATAACAACAAAAAATTTAACAATAATGATAAGGAAACACAATGTTCTAAACAACAACAATGACGCCGAGTATAACAACAGCAACAACAATAATGACGCCAAGTATAACAACAGCAACAACAATAATGACGCCAAGTATAACAACAACAACAACAACAATAATGACGCCAAGTATAACAACAGCAACAACAACAATGACGCCGAGTATAACAACAGCAACAACAATAATGACGCCAAGTATAACAACAACAACAACAATAATAATGACGCCAAGTATAACAACAGCAACAACAATAATGACGCCGAGTATAACAACAGCAACAACAACAATGACGCCGAGTATAACAACAGCAACAACAATAATGACGCCAAGTATAACAATAACAACAACAACAACAACAACATCGATGATACCAAGTATAACAACAACAATGACGCCAAGTATAACAACAACAACAACAACAACAACGACGACGACGACGCCAAGTATAACAACAACAACAACATCGATGATACCAAGTATAACAACAACAATGACGCCAAGTATAACAACACCAACAATGACGCCAAGTATAACAACAACAACGATGATGACGAGTATAACAACAACAACGATGATGCCTAGTATAACAACAACAACAACGATGACGCCGAGTATAACAACACCAACGATGACGCCGTGTCTAACAACAACAACGATGACGCCATGTCTAGCAACAACAACAATGACGCCAAGTATAACAACAACAACGATGATGACGTGTCTAGCAACACCAACGATGACGCCGTGTCTAACAACAACAACGATGACGCCGAGTATAACAACAACAACGATGACGCCGAGTATAACAACACCAACGATAACGCCGTGTCTAACAACAACAACGATGACACCGAGTATAAAAACAACAACGATGACGCCGTGTCTAGCAACAACAACGATGACGCCGTGTCTAACAACAACAACGATGACGCCGAGTATAACAAGAACAACGATGACGCCGTCTCTAGCAACAACAACGATGACACCGAGTATAAAAACAACAACGATGACGCCGTGTCTAGCAACAACAACGATGACGCCATGTCTAACAACAACAACGATGACGCCGAGTATAACAACAACAACGATGACGCAGTCTCTAGCAACAACAACGATGACGCCGTGTCTAGCAACAACAACGATGACGCCGTGTCTAACAACAACAACGATGACGCCG
The DNA here is from genome assembly GCA_963678985.1 of Spisula subtruncata. NCBI lineage: Eukaryota > Metazoa > Mollusca > Bivalvia > Venerida > Mactridae > Spisula > Spisula subtruncata. The sequence goes on along the minus strand of OY787674.1, from coordinate 31,146,290 downwards.
AGTATAACAACAACAACGATGACGCCGAGTATGACAATAACAACAACGATGACGTGTCTTACCACAACAACGATGACGTCGAGTCTAACAACAACAACGATGACGTCATGTCTACCAACAACTATGACGTCGAGTATAACAACAACAACGATGACGCCGAGTATAACAACAACAACGAGATCAACAATAACAATAACAATAATCACATATAAGCAACAACATTAGCAAACTTCATCAACAGCATCACTATAATTGTCTGTGCTCTGATACAAATCAGGTAAAGACAAAATACAAAAAATCAGGGGACACCCGGGTTCGAACCGGGGACCTCTCGATCTGCAGTCGAATGCTCTACCACTGAGCTATATCCCCATATGTATTGTATTGATATTGTTTCCATATTTAAACACAGTCCGAACAGATGTTACGTGTGTTGTACATGTTTGTTGTTGTATGTTATCTGTGGCAGCTTGGTACTGTCGATTCAATAAGTAATACTAATGAGGGAAATATCCCATTAGAAAGAATAGCGGGATTTAATACTGTTAACTCAGTTACTACCAGTTTGACCTATATCAACCTTGTTTACCTGACGGACGAGATTATATTTACAGCCGTTATCATTTAGCTCTAAAAGGACTGTATAGTACGCCCAGGATAATGTGACGTTTACAAACATTGATTTTGGAGTTGCCTACTGTTGAAACATTGGTTTCTCAAGTGAACACATAGTATTGTCAATTCTATGCTCAAATAGCACAGATATTCGTGCACACCATCTATCTGGGATATACTAAATATTCCCGCCTTACATGACTTATCCTGGGCGCACTATATATAAGTATGTCACAAATATGTATCTATAGAAACTGATGAAAGTTTGATGAAACAATAAAGCAGTTCACCAGACACATTAACATTATTTAATTCAGTACAATTATTTAAACAAGCCACCCTACCAAAGCCAAACGTGCCGCCTTATTACTCATCTTGCCATCGTTGACTTTCACTTTCATGCAATGTCATTGTTGCGTTGATAATACTGAATTTTTTAATAGAGGCGTAATCCATGTTTTGCTGTAACTTTTATATACACAAAACTTAAATATTACTGTAGTATGTTATTAAAATGTTAAACGAAGGGAGGTAATCATTAAGATCATGCACGATAATTAAAAACGAGTTAACTCCCTTCAATCGGAAGAGTTTCAATAGATTATATATATAAGTTATATTTTTAAAACACACAGATGTCAACCAGTTGTACACAATAATGTTTGTCACCCGTAAGTCTGAAAAAATCAGCGATGGTGTAATATTTCCGTGTCATATTTCCGTGGAGAAATACACTATGTGAGGGGTCGCAAGTTCAATTCTCCGCTCTACCATTAAATTAGCGAACTATTTCGGATGGGACATAACACGGTATAAAAAACCAGGGATGTATCTTGAACTAAGTTATAAACTATATTGTATCTCCGTAGTTAATAAAATGTTCTTTTCCCAAAAGAAATAGGATTGATCAACTGGCTTAGCCTATGGTAGCCCTCTCCTTAGTTCAGTGACAAGTGCGCTTTTTGTATAATCTAGCGATCGGGGTTAAAACTAATACGGTAAGAGGCACTAATAATTTTTAATATTCCTGCCATATTTTAGCAGAAAATTGATTGACAAATAAATATGCTAATATTCTTCTGTGGAAGTTGACCGTTTCGACAATCAGTGGTATAAGTTATTCCGATAAATAAACCGAACAAACCTGAGTTCTTAGCAGCCTGAACTTAAATATTGTAGAATTTGTCTGGTCCGGGGATACAACAGTGTAACAATATCACGTGACCTTGGGCTACAGTTCCAAGACGAAATTTTGCTTCACTTCGAAATGAAAAAAATAACAACAAGAAGCCTAAAGTCATGTGGTTTTGATACACTATACTAGTGAACATTCATAAACGATTTGCTACGACTAAGCTTACGTTCGGTTCGGCTCTTTTCGAGCGTCTACGGAAACTGCCGAGGTATCACGATCGGTACGTTACGTTATTTATACGTAGCGAATCATTCACGCGTCAGTGATTAATAGCTAATTAATGGTGTCAAAACGCAGCGTACGTAATTATTAGAACAGACTATGAACAGGTGTCATTGTTCGTATAATGAAACGTAATTAATTATAAAATTACGAGCATGTATTAATTAGGCAAAACAATATTGTGGTTCTGGTCACATATTGAAAAAATAGGGTTTGTCTATGTGGTCGTGTGTAAGGCAGATACGTAGGAAACTTTTTATTTTTTTATTATGTAATTGCTTTTATGCACTAGAAAGTAGCGATCGACAGTGACTTCAAATAAACTGCCAATAACATATCTAAGGTAAGAGCAAAAATTCCAGTAGGTTTGGTTACCGGAACCACAATATAACGTTGGTTTAACTTATATCTCTAGTAATGATCAGGATCAACTATAGCTATATGAGTATCAGTGTGTACTACAATTGACTGGTAAAAGTTACACTGCTGGTGATGTTTGGGGTTAAAATAAAGGACATCACTATACATGTACGTGCAAAGTATGTAGCCTGTATCATTACGGTCAAGTATTAATGGTATGGAATAAATTGAAACAAGGTATTAGGAATTACAAGCAACACAGAAGTCCCCTACCTGGTTTCTAGGTTGTCAATGCGTCTGTTACCATGGTAAAAATAAATTCATGTGCATATTCTCGTTATTGGTCTCTATACACATGAAGTTTCATGAAAACCGTTTGAGTTATGACATGATCCAGATTTTCTTGACGGACCGACGGAGGGCAAACAAATAGTCCCCTCCAGTTGAAAACCAGTAGGGGCCTAATAAGCGTACATACATTAACAACATCACCAAACATAAAATTCGGACATTCCTGTACACCGAAAAAAATAGAATACCGTACGCTACAGAAAATGCTCTCGTCGAAACAGACCTACTTGTGCAGGTACGCAATAAGCAACAATTCCTCGCATAATGACCACCATGGTAACAGACAGGTGACTTTTAACCACGATGTGGTTATAGACAATGATACAGTCCCTACATTTGGTTATAACTCAGACAGTCACTATACTGCGGTGTCTGATTCACATTCTGACCACATGATGTCCTAGTTTCACGTGTGAGGTTTTACCTGACACATATTCTCGAGCATACACATAAATTTATCACCGTCGTCTGGAGCGTCGTCCGGTTTCTTGCTATGTTTCATAAGTATCTAATGTTTGGCTTAAAAATCCCTAATAAATCTGTCAACATTAATTTTAAAACAAAATAAGTATTTTATTTCTTTTACCGATCTTAACGAGGCACACTTGACGCTCAAGCCAATAATTAATGTTATCCATGCAACTTAATGTTTTTGCGCAAAAGGTCAAAGTTGCCTGAACACGTCTTAACTGATATCAAGGTATTTTTGTTGAAGACCCCATATGTCGCTGGCTGAGAATGAGAAGGTCGTAAGTACTATTTACTACCTGATACATATTTAAAATCAGCATCACAAGCTTGACATGTTGACCAAACTGAAGTTACTATAAGCAAAGAGTAAAGTGTTCTCAAATTATTGATTTTGTACTTACGACCTTCTCATTCTAAGCCAGCGATATAATGATTTTGTTTTCAAATTATCTGAGAGTGCTCTAAATAAAGGTTAACTTCAAGGTTTATGAAACTTAATATATTATAAGGGCATAACAGCTACTGAAAACCACGTAACAATGCTTAAGATAAACATTATTTACCAAAATCGTTAAAGCGCAGCCATTTCCGTTTGTCTCCGGCAAATATACTATATTTTGCATTGCAAAAAGGCTGAGGTGATCGTTATGATTATTTTTACAACATTTGAACCGAACAACGGAAACACCCGAACATACTAGAGTACAGTCGAATATTAATGTAGTCCGGTTTCATACTTAACCACATTATACTCACATATAGTTCAACCATTGTGGTATGAATTTTATAAATACACACATTGTTACTTTTTTTAATTTTGCAAGGTAATTGCGGTTTTACCAATAAGCCGTTCTAGGTTACCTTAACAAGTGAGCACTTGTTCTGAACAAGACCGCTAATATATGCAGGTTGAGGAGACAATTTATTGTACATTACAGGAGTCATTCCTTCAGAGTACGCAATATTTTAACTGCAAGATATTCGTACCAATTTTCAACCTTCACTGTGACCCTACATGCAGGGCCGGAAGTGGCTATGCAGAGTTGAATTACAAAAACACTGTCGCTTTTGGAGAGGTGTACTCGTATGTTTCAATGGAGAGTTGTATCACACTATTTATGTTGCTATGGAGAGTTGAATGTTGCTATGAAGAGTTGTATGTTGCTATGGAGAGTTGAATGTTGCTATGGAGAGTTGAATGTTGCTATGAAGAGTTGTACGTTGCTATGGAGAGTTGTATGTTGCTATGAAGAGTTGAATGTTGCTGTGGAGAGTTGTATGTTGATTTGAAGAGTTGTACGTTGCTATGGAGAGTTGTACGTTGCTATGAAGAGTTGTATGTTCATGGAGAGTTGTATATTGCTATGGAGAGTTGTATGTTGCTATCGAGAGTTGTATGTTGCTATGGATAGGTGTATGTTGCTATGTGGAGTTGTATATTGATATGGAGAGCTGTATGTTGCTATGGAGAGTTGTATGTTGCTATGGAGAGTTGTATGTTGCTATGGACAGTTGTATGTTGCTATGGAGAGGTGTATGTTGCTATGTAGAGTTGTATATTGATATGGAGAGTTGTATGTCGCTATGTAGAGTTGTATGTTGCTATGGAGAGTTGTATGTTGCTATGGAGAGGTGTATATTGATATGGAGAGTTGTATGTTGCTATGGAGAGTTGTATGTTGCTATGTAGAGTTGTATATTGCTATGGAGAGCTGTATGTTGCTATGGAGAGTTGTATGTTGCTATGGACAGTTGTATGTTGCTATGGACAGTTGTATGTTGCTATGGAGAGGTGTATGTTGCTATGTAGAGTTGTATATTGATATGGAAAGTTGTATGTTGCTATGGAGAGTTGTATGTTGCTATGTAGAGTTGTATATTGATATGGAGAGCTGTATGTTGCTATGGAGAGTTGTATGTTGCTATGGAGAGTTGTATGTTGCTATGGACAGTTGTATGTTGCTATGGAGAGCTGTATGTTGCTATGTAGAGTTGTATATTGATATGGAGAGTTGTATGTCGCTATGTAGAGTTGTATGTTGCTATGGAGAGTTGTATGTTGCTATGGAGATGTGTATATTGATATGGAGAGTTGTATGTTGCTATGGAGAGTTGTATGTTGCTATGTAGAGTTGTATATTTATATGGAGAGCTGTATGTTGCTATGGAGAGTTGTATGTTGCTATGGACAGTTGTATGTTGCTATGGACAGTTGTATGTTGCTATGGAGAGGTGTATGTTGCTATGTAGAGTTGTATATTGATATGGAAAGTTGTATGTTGCTATGGAGAGTTGTATGTTGCTATGTAGAGTTGTATATTGATATGGAGAGCTGTATGTTGCTATGGAGAGTTGTATGTTGCTATGGAGAGTTGTATGTTGCTATGGACAGTTGTATGTTGCTATGGAGAGCTGTATGTTGCTATGTAGAGTTGTATATTGATATGGAGAGTTGTATGTTGCTATGTAGAGTTGTATCTTGCTATGGAGAGTTGTATGTTGCCTTGGAGAGGTGTATGTTGATATGTAGAGTTGTGTGTTGCTATGGAGAAATGTATGTTGCTATGGAGAGTTGTATGTTGCTATGGAGAGTTGTATGTTGCTATGGAGAGCTGTATGTTACTATGGAAAGATTATGTTGCTATCTTTAACAGCCATGATTTCATGGAGAGTTGTATCTTACAAATTATGTTGCTATGTATTATTTTCTATGAACTACTATAATTCTAATATCTAGTATTCATTCATACTGTACGAGGTTACAGATGGTAAACATGCTAAACTGCAAACAATTTACGCTAGTACACCATAACATGTGCTACTTAACCTGGTCATGTCTTAATTAAAAGTGCGCTCATATATTTTACTATTACATTTGTATTTCTAGATGTGGCTGTTTTGTTAAACATGTACGTCACCATGGTTACCAGTGTGACAGCTTCCTTATATTGTTGATGTTAGAATGTTATATTAGCGGCACGTGTGAATGTTTAACAATACATCTAACAGTACAAGATGTTAATTTAATTATCAGCGTCATAAAGGTAGATGATACAACAGCATATATAACATGCATTGTATGTGAATGACACTTTAAAAAATGCTTTGAATTAATAAATTATTTTATATATTATACAAATGTTGCATGCGTTATGATAAAATGTTGTAAATAATTTGTAAATATGCAAAGTACAGTAAAACTTCGTTAAGACGAGCATCGATAAGACGAGTACACTGTCTATGTCGAGCGAATTTCAAAGTCCATACGAATTTGCTATATATTGTGTATGCATTTATAGCCCTATGTCGAGCATAAGTATTACGAGCACATGGTCCTACTCGAGTATTCATTTTACATATTTTCATTAAAATGTATAGGTGTAACGCGCTTGTTAAGGTTAGTCACTGTAATAACATTGCAATTTCTTTTTCAAGATTTTATGTGTATTAATATTTAGCTCACACATTTGGGTTTTTTAATTAGGCATTGATTTTCACTGTTTTTTGCCCTGATAAAAAAAACGTTTAAAGCAATAAAAGTACACTATTCATCGTCGGATACCCACAGTCGTTGCCTCCGCTCCGCTCCGTAC